>JAVKPL010013019.1:0-66074 GCA_032173675.1 Gastrolobium villosum | reverse complement strand
ATAATAAGGGTAACAGGCACAACCAAATGTCTTTAGATATGTGTAATCTGGAGTTTTGGCAAACAGAGTTTCAAAGGGAGACTTGTTGTTTAGGGTAGGTGTAGGTAATTGATTTATTACAAAGGTAGCTGTGAGAAAAGCATCTGTCCAAAACTTTGTAGGTAAGTGTGAGGCTGCTAACAAGGCCAAGCCTGTTTCAACTATATGTCTATGTTTTCTTTCGGGTTTGCCATTTTGTTGATGGGTATAAGGACATGTTAATCTATGATGGATCCCTTGTTGTTTTAGAAGAGATGACAGTTTTAAGTATTCTTTGCCATTATCTGTTTGAATTGCTTTGAGTTTTGTGTTGAGTTGTAGTTCTCCCATTGTTTTAAATTGAGAAAAAACTTCATATGTTTGGGATCTGTTTTGCATGGGATATATCCAAGTATAATTGGAATAAGCATCAACAAATATGATATAATACTTTGAACCAGAGGTACTTGTTATAGGTGCTGGACCCCAAATGTCAGATAAGATAAGTTCAAGTGGATTTTTGTAAACAGTAGTTGTTGTAGGTAGATGTAATTGATGCGTTTTTGCCATGCAACAAGCACTACATAGTTTTGTATCTGTTTTATTTATAAATGGTATATTACAGTGCCTAAGAACCAACTTTACAGTTTGGAGAGAGGCATGAGCTAATCTCGAATGCCATAGATCTAGAGTAGCATTTCTAGATGTATTATTACATGAAATGGTTGAACAGGTATTGAAAGCCATATCAGTAGAGACAGGACTTGAATCAGCAGTAGGTCTTTTGGTGTGTTGGAACTTTGAGCTAGTATCAAAAGCATAGAGTCCATTCTTAAGCTTGCCTTGGAGAAGGATCTCCTTGGTAGCCTGAGATTTAACATAGCAGATATTAGCATGGAATTCAAAGTAAACATTGTGCTCTTTGGCAAATTGGGAAACACTAAGTAAGTTTTTGGATAAACTAGGTACATGTAGTAAATTGGATAATTGAAAGGATATAGGACATATTGTAGAATGTAAAATTGAGTGTCCAATGCTTTTGATTTTCAAGTTAGAGCCATTACCTACTTGAACAGTTTCCTGACCATTATACTGTGTTTTGTTTACCATATTGCTTGCATCAGGTGTAAAATGATTGGTGGCTCCTGAGTCAGGATACCAGCTGGAGTCTGTAGCTGTGAAGTAGTCAGGATGAGTACTGAACTGGCTGGAACCAGCATATGAAGTTGTATCTTCTTGTAGATTTGGATTAACAGCATTTGTTACTGCCACATTTGCTTGGAAATTTCCACCTCCAGAATTAGTATTGCTGGTCTGAGAGTAAGGTGATTGGAAATTCTGATTGTACCTTTTGATGACATTCCCAACCAAGATGACCAAACTTCCCACATACTTGACACTGTGGCCTATTGTTGGCAAAAGATCTGCCTCCTCCTCCTCTTTGGAACCTGTTTACTCCTCTTTGTCCAGAAAACCTTCCTCTATTTTGATTGAAATTCCCTCTAAAATTTCCTTGATAACTATTCTGCCTTCTATTATGCAGTTGTGTCATGTTCACTTGCATAGATGTTGCAAGATTCTTCTTGTGTTTTTCAAGCCTTTCCTCCTGAGCCATCAATAGAGCCTCAGTTTCTCCTACAGTATAGGGATCTGATCTGGAAATTACTGATGTTACAAATGAATCATAGTCTTCATTTAGACCATCTAAAATTGCATCTATATGATCTTATGTGTCAACTTTCGAACCAGTGGCAGCAAGAGAATCCACTATTTTCTTGATTTGAAGTAAGTACTTAGACACATCTCCTTCATCAAGTTTCTGCCAAACTTGGAATGAGGTAGTACATCCTACCATGCGTGTGTACAAGCTTTCTGACATGGAAGACAGAAGCCATGACAGAAGCAATTGATCTTGCTGAGTATCAAGATCTTTCAAGTTAGATCTTTGCGAATTCTGAATTATAGCAATACCTGTGTTTGTAGCTTCATTTTCAGTACTGGTTGAAGCTGAATCTTGTATTTGTTTTGTGATAAACCTTGTTAAGTTGTAGCCATTAATTGTTGCTGATGCCTGCTGTTTCCATGGAAGGAAATTTTCTTCGTTCAGCTTGAAAGATACAGGATTGGAGAATGTGTGGACTGAGTTGAGCGCAATGTTGTTATTGTTCTCCATGGATCTGTTCAGCTCTGATACCATGTGAGATATCACAGCTATGGTGAAAGAGAAATGAAAGAGAGAAGAATGAAAAGATCAAAAGATGAAGCGAAATCTTGAATTGTTACTTAATCATTTTTGGCAATACACAGACATATATTTATACAGCATTAGCTGATCTTTCCTAACTAATTCTGTTTTACATATTCTAACAAACTCTTGGGTTGGGCCTGCATAACAGCCTTGGGCTTGGGCCTCTATGGCTATCAGTCTGAGATTTCTTCTCACTGAAGGGGTGCTTCCTGGAGAATTTATAGATGTAGGAATTTGTTGATTTCTATGAGAAGAAGTTGTTCCTGTTGTAGTTCCCACTTACTGGGATGATCCAATTGTTTGTCTTCGCGAGTAACTCCTAGAATGTGTTCTAGAATTTTGGTGAGGTGTAGCCTTCATACCACTACAACTTTGATGCTCAAAACAAAGAAATGACTTTTCCAAAGGTAAACCAAATGAGATTTGCAGAAGAGTTTAAGAAATCAGAAGTTGAAGCTTAACTTAAGTAACATTTTGTGTTCAATTACTCTTCTTTTTGTATACTGATATATTAGTTTTTGTTATAGCGCATTTTTTCTTTCGTCGGCAGCAATGGTTAAGAATTCAGATATGTGCTATGTATCTATGAGTGCAATTTCTCCTTATGAGCTAAAAAAAAATTTAGCACCATTAGACAAAATTTTAACAGATATGTTAATTTGTTATGATCATAAACAATGAGGGGTTAATCGAAACAATTAAAAGTACATGGTGGTAATTACATGACCAAAGTTTAGGGGGTAAGTTGTATTTTAGCCATATATATATATATATATATATATATATATATATATATATATATATGGTGCAGGATATTCTTACACTGGTGTAAGAGTTAGAAGTCTTACACTCAATCTTGACCATTTATTCACTCGTATCGAATGGTTCACATTACTAAAAAATTAGAAGTCACACTCCCAATCTTGTCCGTTGATCTCACTTATATCTAATGGCTCTAATTTTTTAGTAATGTGAACCATTGGATACAAGTGAATAAATGGTCAAGATTGATTGTAAGACTTCTAACTCTTACACCAGTGTAAGAATATCCTGCCCCATATATATATATATATATATATATATATATATATATATATATATATATATATATATATATATATATATATATATATATATAGGGTGTCAAAACGGGTTGACACGATACTAATTTGACACGATACGAATACATCAACATGAATACGACATGAATTTTTGCGGGTTGACACGACATGACACGAATAACACGCAAAATATGGGTCAAAATGATAATTGACAAAAAAATTAAAAATAATCGATCGAAATTAAAAAAATAATAATAAAAAAATTAAAAAAAATACGGGTCAACACGAATTTTTTTACGTGTCAATCCGAACACGAATTTCGTGTTGTGTCACGGGTCGACCCGCGTGTCAAAACCTATATTGACACCCCTATATATATATATATATATATATATATATATATATATAGGGGTAGGATATTGTAACAACCAAGTAGAGTTACTACCAATGTTACTACCAATAATCTCACCGTTAGATTGATTTTTTGATCCGACGGTCCTCATCTAATCCTTATATACCCCCTCTCTTCCCTTCTATCTCTTCCCTCTTCTCTCTCTTCCCGCTGGCTATATTCTCTGCCGCCGCCGTCACGCCGCCACACCCTACCACCTCGCTGCCATCGTTAATCCATGATTTCTAATAAAGATTTCTTGTGCCGATAGATTGTGATAGTGGTTCATAATTATCACACCATGGGAGTGATGCATGGGGACTTGAAGCCTGAGAATTTCGATTTCTAAGCCGGATTTCTTAGTGAGGACGAGAATGACTTCTAAGTTATTAAGTGATTTCTAATAAGGGCATTCAATAATTTCGATTTCTAAGCCAAATTTCTCAGTAAGGACGAGAATGACTTTTAGGTTATTAAGTGATTTGTAATAAAGGCATTGAATCATGATGGTGGTCTCTCCGTGTTTTTTAAGCCAGGTTAATAATTTCTTAATATTAATTAATGTTTCTTCCACTCATTTACTGAAGTAATGGTGTTCTCAACTTGAGGGTTTCGATTTTGAACGGCGATTACGTTGGCTATGAGCAACTACAGCAGTAGAGAGCATAGCCAGAGATAGAAGGGGGAAGAAAGAGAAGGGAAGAGCATGGCTATATAAGGATCAAATCAGGACCGTCGGATCAAAAAATCAATCAAACGGTGAAATTATTGGTAGTAACATTGGTAGTAACCCTACTTGGTTGTTACAATATCCTATATATATATATATATATATATATATATATATATATATATACTTAGCCACAAGTTATGTAGGGTTCTAGGTTTTCAGAAGAGAAAAGAAGGGAGATTAGAGAGAGAATTTAGAGAGAGAGAGAGATTTTGTCCAACAATTTTCTTAGTTTTCATTTCTTTGTGGGTTTTCCTTTATATTCCTCGTTGTTACAATGATATTTAAAAAGACAATTAATTACAGATTCAAAATCAGCCCATGACATAATCTTCAAATCTCCTGGGCTTGTTGCTATTTCTACGGGCCCTGTTGGGTTGGGCTTGCAATGACTTTCGGCCCACAACATCCCTTCCCCCATAAGAGCCAGCCTCGTCCACGATGGCTGTGGTGTGTGGCGTGCCAGCTGGACCAATGGGAGCTGTCGGTGGGGAGAGGCACGGATCGTCACGCGGACCGTCCGATTGGAGTGCGTCAGATGAGGAAGCAGCGGCTGGGATTGAAGGAACGTTGGAACCAGCTGTGTGGCACTCTGCAGACAAGGAAACGTGGCTGCGTGTGATTGGACCGCCCAAGGAAAGTGGGTTAGAAGACTTAAACGTCTCAAAGTTGTCGGTCACTTTTCTCAAAAACTCTGGAGAGTCCGAAGCTAGTGCTGGAACGAATGTGGAGGCTGCCACCACGGAAGACGACGGAGCGATATCGGAAGCCGACGGAGATGGTGTCCGTGCGTCTGCAGCAAGCACCGGTGGCGGTTGTAAAGCGCCTGAAGACAACAAATCAGGTGAAAAAGAGGAACTTTTGTTCGATCTACTCATTTTTTTTGAGTTTTGTTGTCGGTTAAGCCCCTCCATGATGGTAAATTCATCTTCCCATGTGCAGTCGTCTGGGGGTAAGCCTTCCCACTGGACCAATACCTGCGGAACCTCCTGGCCCTGACGCCAGATCTTTCTTTGACTGACGATGAGAGACGGATGGTGGACTGGAGGGCCCTCGGATGCAGTGTCTGGTAACGGCTGGTGAGGCAGACGGTGAGCAGCATGAAAGGATCTTAACAACGAAGCATGGAAAACATTGTGGATCCGTGAGGACTCCGGAAGTTGGAGGCGGTAGGATACTGGCCCGATCTTTTCTAAAACCTGAAAAGGTCCATAGAAGCGTTGAGCAAGTTTTTGAGATGAACGGCGAACCACCGACAGTTGCCGATAGGGTTGTAAACGGAGCAAAACCCATTCTCCAACTGTGAAAGTTTTGTCTTTTCTCTTTTTGTCTTCATGAGCCTTCATGGCTGTTTGTGATTTAAACAAGTTATCTTTCAATGTTTGCAGGACGTGAGTGCGAGTCACCAAATCCGACTCTATTGCATCTACTGAAGCAGATCCGAGTGTGTAAGCCAGCAAGTTTGGAGGTTTCCGTCCAAAGGTAACCTCAAAAGGTGTCAACCCAGAGGAACGGTTAAAGGAAGTATTAAAATGATACTCTGCAAAACTAAGGTACTTTGACCATAACTTTGGGTGAGTGTGCGTAAAGGCTCTGAGATACTGTTGTAAGCAACGGTTTACGCGCTCGGTTTGGCCGTCTGACTGTGGGTGATATGCTGTGCTGTATTGCAGGGTCGTGCCTTGAAGTTGAAATAAGGTTCTCCAGAAGGAACTAAGGAAGATGGGGTCACGATCTGATATGATGGTGCGAGGGAAGCCATGGAGTTTACCGACGGATTCCCAAAAGACCTTGGCCACCTGAGAAGCTGTGTAGCTGGTGGGTAACGCCGTAAAGTGCCCTCCCTTGGAAAACCGATCCACCACAACTAAAATTGCAGTAAACCCATTGGATTGTGGAAGGTGAGTAATAAAATCCATAGATATATCTGTCCACAAGGAGTCAGGGGGAGTGATAGGTTGTAACAAACCATATGGGGCATGATTTGGGGGTTTGATTTTTTGACACACCTCACAACATTGTATAAATTTTTTTACATCTTTCCTGATACCCTTCCAGGTGAAAGAAGAAGAGATACGTTGGAGTATGGCATTGACACCAGAGTGGCCTCCCAGAAGAGAAGAATGCATGTCCTGTAGCAGTTTGGGAATCAAGGAAGAACCTGCTGGAACATAGATGCGGTTCTTAAAGAGCAAGAGCTTGTCGTGTATCTTCCAATTAGGCCATAAACTAGGGGTAGTTTGTAGATCGGCCATTATTTGTGTAGCATAGGAATCCTGTAATAATTCCGTGTGTAATAAAGCAGTGTAGTTCGAAGTAGGCCCAGTCAGGGCCAACAATTGGGAGGCAGTCGGAACTGTCAACCCCTCTGTATTTCGGGAAAGGGCATCTGCAACCACATTGGCCTTTCCTGACTTGTATTGGATGGTGAAGTCAAAACCCAGTAGCTTTGCCAAAAAGAGCTGCTGCTCGGGAGTCTGAATCACTTGAGACATCAAATGGTGCAGACTCTTGTGATCTGTGCGAATAATGAAATGGGAGCCCAACAAGTACTGGCGCCATTTGGCCACTGAAGCCGAGATGGCATACATCTCTCGCACGTATGTGGACTTATTTCGCATTGTGGGGGATAATTTCTTGCTAAAGAAGGCAATGGGGTGATCATTCTGCAAAAGTACCGCACCAATGCCTATCCCCGAAGCGTCCGTTTCCAAACTGAATGGAATAGAGAAATCTGGTAGAGCTAGGATAGGAGCATTAATAAGTAAGGACTTTAAACTCTGAAATGCTGTAGTGGCTGCCGGTGACCAAGTAAACCCTGTCTTGGTTAATAAATCGGATAAAGGGGCAGCGACCATGGCATAATGCTTAATAAAACGGCGATAATACCCCGAAAGGCCCAAAAATGCGCGGACCTGTGTTTGGGACATGGGCTGCGGCCAGTCCACAATGGCCTGTATCTTGGATGGATCCGGAGCTACCCCAGAGCTCGAAATTATATGCCCCAAAAATTGAATGGAGGACAAGGAAAAAGAGCATTTGGACATTTTGGCATAAAAAGAGTGACGACGTAAAGTCTGAAGCACTTGGGACAAATGATTGATGTGATCGTGGTGATTGGAGCTGTATATGAGGATATCGTCAAAGAAAATGACTACAAAACGGCGCAAATAAGCGGAGAAAACCTCATTCATGGTGGCCTGAAATGTGGACGGGGCATTGGATAGCCCAAATGGCATTACCAAAAATTCGAAGTGACCATGATGAGTGCGAAAGGCCGTTTTATGAATATCCTCACTATTCATGCGAATCTGATGATAACCAGATCGTAAATCCAACTTTGAGAAAAGAGTTGCACCATGAAGTTCGTCGAGTAGTTCATCAATGGTGGGAATGGGAAATTTATCCTTAACTGTCACCGCATTAAGGGCGCGATAGTCTACGCAGAACCGCCAAGTGCCATCCTTCTTTTTGACCAGTAAAACTGGAGAACTAAAAGAGGATTGGCTAGGGCGAATGAGTCCTGCAGCAAGCATTTCCTTGACCAATCGCTCAATCTCATTCTTTTGAAAATGCGGGTAACGGTACGGCCGGACCTGAACTGGTGCGGCGTCACTGTGCAGTACAATGTGGTGGTTGGTCGGTCTATCAGGTGGCAAGGAGGATGGTGTCACAAAAACGTCAGCAAAATCGCTGAGTAACTGCTGTATCTGTGGGTCAGCAGTAGGCAGCGTAGGTTGAAGCACCGAAGGAGTAGTGAGGCACATAAGACATGCATGCACCGAGTTATTAGCCACCAGACGATGAAGTTGGGCTGGCGAAATGGCGGTGGGATCCATATGCAAGTCACCTTGAAGCAAAACCGTGGAATTCGCATGTGTAAAAGACATGGTTAAGTTCTGATAATTAGTAATTATCGGACCCAATGTCGCCAGCCATTGGATCCCCAATACGACATCAGCCCCTTTGAGCTCTATGACAAAGAGATCAACCGGAAAACTAGTACCCTGCAAGGATAAAGGCACCTGTATACATTTAGCCGAGCAAAGTAAAGTGTCACCATTGCCAACCTGCACTGTAAATGGGGAGATGGCCTGTAATGTAAGATGAAGATAGGCCGCCATCCTTGGAGTAATAAAATTGTGGGTGCTACCCCCATCAAGTAATACTTGGATGGAATTTCCCCACACATGCCCCTGCAATCGAAACGAGCGAGAGTTGCGGTGGCCAAATAGGGCATTGAAACTGATTTCTGGAGATGGAGACGGTTCAATGGGGTCGATGTGATCAGGATGATCGGCAGCAGGGGGCGGATCTTCTTCCAAATCATCCAAGCCTTCCATGTATAGAAGAGCAGGGCGGGATTTACATTTGTGACCGAAAGTATATCGCTCATCACAGTTAAAACAGAGATTCTTCTCGCGTTTAGCCTGCATCTCAGCTGGAGACAGCCGCCTGATTGGGATCGCTGGTATAGGTGTAGCCGATGGTACTGCAGGAGGTAATGCAACAGAAGGTATGACAGGCGTAACAGCTGGGCGATATGACCAAGGTTTAGTTGGCTTATCTAAATTCAATTGATCTTCGAATACCCGAGCTAACGCAAAAGCTTGGTGAACGTCCACTGGACGATGTGGAATGATGAAACTGCGAATGCGTGGTTTCAACCCGGAAAGAAACATACTCTTGGTGAGAGCGGGGGACAAACCGGGAACCCGGCTCGAGAGGCGTTCGAAGGAGGACTGATACTCCTGGACCGTAGTAGTTTGTTGCAATTTAGCAAGAAGGGAAGCTGGGTCTTCAAATTCCGTTGGTCCAAAGCGCTGAGAAATAGCCTCAGTTAATGCGTTCCATGTGAGGATTAAACCATCACGAGACATTCCTTGAAACCAGGTGGAAGCAGGCTCATCCAAATGAAAAGAGGCTAACAATAGTTTATCCACCTCAGGTGTATGATAAAATGTGAAGTACCTTTCTGCGGCAAACAACCAACGTGTTGGGTCACCGGAAGAAAATCGGGGTAGATCTAAGCGTGGGGAGCGGCCCGCAGGTCCTGGACCGAGGAGTCCCTGTTGCCGTGCCGGATTCTGATACTGTAACTGGAACGTCCGTTCGAGATCTGTACGAATCTCATCAAAGCGTTCATTATGTTGATTCTCCAGGGCTTCAAACCGGCGATCATGAGCCATTTCCCATGCTGCGATCTGTTGAGTCGTAGAAGTTTCCGTCACGTTGATGCGCGCCTCGGCTGCCTGGAGTTGAAGACGCAGATCAGTGAGTTGCTGTTGCAAGTCTCTCATCCTAGTGTTTTCAGCCATAGGAGGAGATACAGCAATGAAAGCACCAGATGTAGGGTTCTAGGTTTTCAGAAGAGAAAAGAAGGGAGATTAGAGAGAGAATTTAGAGAGAGAGAGAATTTTGTCCAACAATTTTCTTAGTTTTCATTTCTTTGTGGGTTTTCCTTTATATTCCTCGATGTTACAATGATATTTAAAAAGACAATTAATTACAGATTCAAAATCAGCCCATGACATAATCTTCAAATCTCCTGGGCTTGTTGCTATTTCTACGGGCCCTGTTGGGTTGGGCTTGCAATGACTTTCGGCCCACAACAAGTTACTTCATTTATGGAGGACTACAATAAATGGGTGCTTCTCAAATTTGAGTTCTAGAATATGTGGAGAGATTATAATGTTGTGGTTCAAAGCCTTAACCCGCATCAACACGGCGTTGGTGGTTAGAGGCTGATGGCACGATGCAAACTTGTCACCAACCACAATAATATTGTTTTATTTCACATTAACTCCATATATTGTTTTATGTCACCTGATGTGAATGGACCTGCATATGCACTTAAATTTAGGGGTGTGCAAAATAACTAAAAAATTATGTCGAATCATGAACCGAACCGAACCGAATCGCCACATAAAATAACTAATTTTTAAAAACTAATTCATGAACCGAACCGATTTTTAAAGAATCAGTTCACGAACCGAACCGGTTTCAAGAACCGATTCATGAACCGAACCCTTTTCAAACCAAACCAAATTAATTTTTATAACTTTATTTTTTTAATATTTAATTTATTTTTTTTCAAAATAACGTCGACCCGAACCAGTTTTCAACCGGTTCCGAATAACTTCCGAAGCAAATCACTTCTGAACCGAACTTGATCCGAATCGAACCATTTAAATCAATTCAGTTCGATTTTTCAAAAAAATCCAATTCAATTCGATTTTTCAAAAAATCCGATTCAGTTCGACCAGCCCTACTTAAATTCCTCCCTGTGCTTGCATTGCGCATTCTGCAGCCCGGTTCAAAGATGCACGTGCTCCAAGAACACTCTAGATTTGTTCACACACCGATGGTGTAATGGTAAGCTTCATTGCACGTGATTAAGAAATATAATATAAAATTACTAATATATCTTTATCTAATAACTTAAATGTTTGAATTATAATAGTCATTAACGTATTTGTTATAAAAAAAAAAAAGTCATTAACGTATCTTTATTTAATAATTTAAATTTTTAGATTAAAATAATTCTTTACACCACTAAATACAAAATGGGACAAAGGTGCATATGCAGCCAAAAGAAAATCAGTTTGTCCTATAATTTGGTTCTATTGATCAACACCTTTGTTTCTTCGCTTTTCTTTCAAATTTTCTGGTGGACTCTTTTAAAATCAAAAGCATGCACATTATTACGACATACACTCAATAGAAATCTTAGTGTGACATGAAATTTCTATTGCTTTCAATTACTATGGAACTTAGTCAATATATCGGTAAGAAATTACAAAAAAAAAAAACAAATGTAGAAACTTGGGTCTGAAATGTTGTCCATTTTTATATTTGGTTTAGGAAGTATGTTTTATAAGTTGACATAGGATCATCTCTAAACTGTAACGGGGTGTTTGGTACATGGTGATATTTAGGATGCCCTGAAAAGTGGTTGCAGGAAATATTTATTCCCATATTTGGTAGAAGAAAAACAGAAAAAATGTCTTGGGAAATTTGCTCACTTAAAATTTGTTTAACACTGTCAAATGTGATTTCAAAATACCTTCTTGGATGTGGTATTTATTTTTTCCGGCAGTGTTGGAATCCATTTTACATATTTCTTGGTCAAAATTACCATCCTCAGCCCTATATATTTTGTGCCATCAAGCCACTAGGTCAGAATGTTCTTTTTTGTTGCTGTGGTGCGAATATTTCGACGATAAGTTCTCTTTGGTTGGTTCGATTTGCTGTGTTTGATTCTTCTATTTTGTGTGGTTCCATCTTTATCAGTAACCATGTCTCCATGGTGGTGCATGACATGACACAGTGTGTGTGAAACTTGGTGGAAAAAAGTGTGCAATCACAAGAGTACTTTCATAAATTTTCTCTTTTTTCCAACAATATTTTATCATCAATTAAACAGCCCTTTATTAAAATTAATCAATATTATCGGTAATATTTTTTATATACCAAACACCTATTTTTAACATTCGTGGAGAAACTTTTTACCACCCATATTCCCATATATCTTTTTGTTCCCGATAAAAAAAAATATTTCCTGTCATAAACACTCCCAAAACTATTGAATGGGTTCAAACATATTGAAATTCTTAACCCTTATATAGATAATCCTTAGGAATTTGGCCATTTTCAAGTTTGCCACATCAATTTCATCTTTAACATGTTACTCACCCCATGTCGCTATCATGTGGGCACTTTTCTGTTAACTTGAACACTCAATTTAGTACTTCATCAAAATTTTAAGAGTTATGTGTTGTAAAATAAAATTTGTGCATCAAACGTGAAAATAGACCAAACTTTAGGATCTAATATGTATATCCACTTATAAAAAGTCTCAATACTTGATATATAATATACATCTAATTACAGAAAACTAACTAGTAATGAGAAATTCGAATAATTTATAACACATTCTAAATTTAACATGCGAGTCACCGGTGTGTCTATTTAAAATTTACATAACCCTCAAAGACACTTCTAAGGAAAATACAACCCCAATATTTTAAAGGATAATAATTTCATACACAAAGGTGTGAAAAAACCTTACTTGATAGTTTTTTAAAAGCTAAAATTGTAATTACAATTTGATAATTTTAAATGAGAAATATAACAAATTCAGCCGGCCCGATCTAATTTAATTTTTAAAACTCTAGGGAAAAATATTTATCCTTTTAAATGACACAACTTATATCCTTTCACTCTCACAAAAAGGTGGGACTCACACCTTTATTTTTTTGTCAACTCTCTCCTCCTTTATCTATTTCTCTTTCTTAAAATGACATAATTTTACATCTTTTAAAATGATACATATTTTACCCAATAATAAATGAGTAAAATAAAAGGAGTATCAATTTTCATTCTAGTAACATAAAGGGAAAAACTACTCTCCATCCGCGGGAGAGTAGCTTATTTTCCTACAGAGACATTGGACTTTAAAGTTTTCTATTTGTATTTTTTTATTTTATAATGAGTTTATCATCTATTATTTAACATTATCACAAAAATCTTTCTACACGCATAATATTTTGTGGAGTCCGCAGCAAAAAAAAAATAATTTTGGCACACAAAACGAATTTCTATAACATAACACAATCACATTTCCTTCGACATAACTCTTATAAAATTCTTTTATAATTGGGGAAAACTAATATTATGTAACATGATCTACAAAATTTTACCTATTAATCCATTGGTTTCCACACCAATATTTTTTATTTTTTGTTTTTATTATATGTATGGGACCCACATAATTTTTGTTTGAGTAGAAAAAATACTTTAAATTACGTTACATGATAATAGATTTACCCTTTATAATTATGTGGATCCCATTATGTAATTGTGAGAGTAATAGAAAATAATCTCCCTTATACAAATGTAGATTAGTAAAGCCCTAACATAAATAGTATGAATTTGGCACGATGATGCAATGGAATACATCACACTTCAAAATTGAATTGAATAATAGATTGGAATCCATAAAACGATAGAAGAAACAAAATACCTTTGCTGATGCTGATTTAACGTAAAGCCTTCCTTGACACGTTAAAGATTCTAATTCCATTTAAGGTCCTAGAACTTATCAATTAGCATGCTTTATGCTTGTCCACAAAAGAAAAAAACACACACACACACACGTACACACAGAGAAGAAAAGAAAAATCCTAGAATATGCTGCAACATTTGCGTAAGATAAATAAAATTTTTATATATAAAAAATTAAGGTGGATTCCACATTTATTTTTTTTCTTTCCACTTACAAGTGGATCCCAGTTATAATTCTATTTTTATCTTATGAGATATTCATTTTTCGACATAAACTAAATATCTCCCAAAAATAAATGTACAATTTTTATCAGATAAATAAATAAATGTACAATAATCTAGAGCAAACCTAGAAGATTACGCCCATGTGGTTGCGATCACATTCTGGAGTCCACGTGTATTCACTCCAAAGTCACTCTATAAACTAACAAGCCTAAGCCTGTTCTCGTCACTACAAGTCATTCTTCGAGTTTTGGTGATTTTTTTTTTTTCATCTTTTTGGTGTATCATCATTTAACTCAAAGATGGCGAATGAGGTGGTTCTGCTAGATTTCTGGCCAAGTCCTTTTGGGATGAGGATTAGGATTGCACTTGCTGAAAAGGATATCAAGTATGAGTACAAAGAAGAGGACTTGTGGAACAAGAGCCCTCTGCTACTCCAAATGAACCCGGTTCACAAGAAAATCCCGGTTCTCATTCACAATGGCAAGCCCATTTGTGAGTCTCTCATTGCTGTTCAGTACATTGATGAGGTCTGGAATGATAGATCTCCTTTGTTGCCTTCTGATCCTTACCAGAGAGCACAGGCTCGATTCTGGGCTGATTTTGTTGACAAGAAGGTATACCCTTTTGTGTTTTGCTTCTAATTTGTTTATGGGTAAAGTATTTTTCCGTGAAAGGTATAAGTTATTTCCGGTGAATTCAAATTCAAAACAAACGTTGTTTTGGATGAAAGTCAATGTATTTTTATAATTAATAATATATTAAAGATTATATTAGTTTTTATTATTATGATTTTTTAATCTTATAAGAAGTAGCGGAGATAATTTTGATTGGAGAAATACTTTTCGTATATGATGATGTTATTGGGTTATATACATGGTGCTTTTGGCTGTAATCTGGTACGTGAGATGCATATAAAAGGAAAATGGTCCCCATGAAGAAATAGGAATAGCTAATTTTATTAGGAACTTTTTCTTTCAAGATTCTCCACAACCTATCTTAGTTCATTAGTTGAACAACTTTCCATATTTGAAAGTTTTGTTCTTTGAAAATCTTTTTTTCCCTATTCATCTGCCTAAAGATCTTGTTTATGTGTGATTAAAGTGTACCAAAGGAGTTGGTTCAAATAAAGTAGAGTTTAAGTTTGCGAATGTTTCCGGCTTGAACAGGGAGCCTCCCTTGGAGGATGGATATACGTGATTTATCGATCCAAAAAAAAAAAAAATTAATAAGTGGCTGTTATGTTTTACAATAAAAAGTGTTTGGATTATCTTTAACATCCCTTTTTGTATATCTTTGATAGATATTAGTCAGTGTTGGTTCTTGGTGGTTCTTCCCATTTCTGATTCTTACATTTTATGATCTAATTAGAGTGTTAATTCTCAACTCAAATGTCAAATAGATATATGAAATTGGAAAGCAGCTTTGGACAACAAAAGGAGAAGAACAAGAAGCTGCTAGGAAGGACTTCATAGATGCCATTAAATTGTTGGAGGAACAGCTTGGAGACAAGACTTATTTTGGTGGAGACAAGATTGGCTTTGTGGATTTAGCACTTGTTCCATTCTACACTTGGTTTAAAGCTTATGAGACTTTTGGCAACTTCAAGACAGAGAGTGAGTGCCCCAAATTTATTGCTTGGGTCAAGAGGTGCATGCAGAAAGAGAGTGTTTCCAAGTCTCTTCCTGACCAGGAAAAAGTCTATGATTTCATTGTGGAGATAAGGAAGAAGATGGGCATTGAGTAGATTGGAGGCGTAATAGCCATTGTGAAGTAACTGTCTTTTCTTTTATGTCTGCTTCACCTTTCAAAAATAAATAATTATGTAATGGAAGGCACTTAGATGTACCAAACTTTATATGCTTTATGCAATAATGTGTAGGTTTTGAAATAATTAAGGAGGAGGGATATTCTTACTATCAAAAATTTTTATTATCAATTTATTACCTATTTAATCACCGTTGGATCAATATTTTCTCTTTTTTCAAATTTTTTTTAACATTCTCTCTTTGATTCATTGGTGATTAGATATCTAGTAAATTAATAGTAGAAAATTTTAGTAGTAGAAATATCTTCCTCGATAGTTAGGATGTATCTTTGATGTGTTTGTTGGTATGGTAATCGAGTCTTTTCTGCATTATTATATATTTCTTTCTACTCATTGGGTTATAGTCTATGTCCTTCAAAAATTTCGTTGTGAATTTTATTTTTTATGTAACAATTTCTTCCATTGCTCGCCATGCTGGGCAGATCTGAAAATGGAAATGTTATTTAATTACATCATAATACTTCAATAAGATCATCTTTATATTTTTTGGGGTCCGTCCAATGTAGAGTCTTATAAAAAATCCTTTATTATTTATCCAAGTCATCACTGATCGAGAAAGACATCAGAACAATCTAAATAACATACAAAAGGATAGTAGAGATTAATGCTAAAGACAATATTTAGCCTAAGGTTTACGCTCACGGACTTGTACTGTATGAGTTCGAATCCTGTGCCTCGATACGAGGATCTTGTTAATAGTTGTTAAATTAGATTGGATCAAATACCTTAATAATTGTGTAGTTGTTATTTCTGTTTTAAAGATAGAGATGAGTTTGTTCCCTTTATCTTTGTATAGATAGCTTTATCTGTGCAAGGTCTGTCTTAGTTCTGATACGTTATCAATTTTTAACATTATACTTAAATTTTTATATAATAATAAAGAAAAAAATATTTATTTTTTTAAATGACATAATTTTTATTATTTCACTCTCACAAAGAGATGGGAATTATATTTTTATATTTTTTTATCCACACTCTCTTCTTTTATTTATCTTTTTTTCTCACTTAAAATGACATAATTTTACCTCTTTAAAATGATACATATTTTTTCCCAAAAACAAAATCAATAGGTCTGATTTCTTTTTCTTAAAATTATTTTATAGAATAATTAGTAAAATAGGTATTTTTTTAGAAAGTTAAAATAAAAAGAGTATTTTTTATTTTCTATTTTTTATTTAATCACCATTGAACCAAAGAGAGAATTAAAAAGTAAAAAAGAAAAGGTTGTTAGTAATTTTAAATTTTAAATTTTTTTTAATAAAATAAGTCTTGTAAATTATATTTTTTTTCAGAGAAATAAATTTCAAACAGGACAATATTTTTAGTATGAGACTTGGTAGTGATAAAGCTAAATATTCTTTTAGCGTGTAAAAATATCCTCATTAAAGTGAAATGTCGCTTTCTCTAGGAGATATATATCTAGATATTTGCTTAAAAAGTATCTATTATTATTAGAATCTAATAAGTCAAGCACAATTTAATTTTTTAATCCATTTCGTTGCTTCACATTAAACTGTCGGCGGAAATTGTGTTGTACATTGGGCCTATAACTCTAATAATCTCCTCCCCAAATTAATTATTATTATTTATTTTTTTGTGGCTCATTCACGATCTATTTCTAGAATGAAGTGTTAGTATTAAGCGCTTATTATTAGGTCAGAATTCATAATAGTTAATGAGTGTGCAATTTTAATTTTATTTATTTATTTTTTGATACAAAAGGGGAAAAAATGTGTGTAATTTTATAAGATGTAAAATTGTGTCATTTTAAGAGAGATAAAGAGATAGATAAAGGAGGAAAGAGTTGACAAAAAAATAAAATAAAAGTGTAGACCTCATTACTTTGTGAGTTTTGTGAGAATGAAAGGATATAAGTGGTGTAATTTAAAAGGATAAACATTTTTTCCGATGGGGAGAGGTACTCTACTCCCACCAAGTCATTCTGAACCAGAGCGATACAGCCATTCCTGTGGATTTTCAAACTCCTGAACTTGCCAGTAATATTAGTACGCATGAGATGCTAGCCAATCCACCACCATGGTACCTGAACCCTGTTACCCTCACCATAGGTGTTTGATAGCTGAACCTGCCATGGTCTTCGAAGCATTGTCCTAATATGCAGTATCATATTTGACATGGGATGTTTCTCATCGCAACCTCTCTTGATGATGTCCTTCGCCACTAGGGAGTCTCCCTCAAGCCAGAAGAAAGACCGAATCCTCTCAGGGCCATCCCACTTCCATATTTTCTCCCAAGTTTTATCTATTTCACCGCGCGTGTAAAGTTTCATTTTTATTCAATGAGTGAATATATGGGATTATATGTTGATGCCAGCGAGACAAGCTATTAAATACAATCAGACAATTAATCATGCGATCACATACAAGTTGTTAAGGTCTATAATCCCAACATTTATATTTAAAAAATATAAATTAATTATCAAAATAAGTTTTTATATATTAGAAATTATAAACTTATTTATTTTACTAATTTAATAACAAAGGAGACAAACACACACCCAGAGAGATATTAAATTCCAGAGAGAGATATAAGATTGACATTAAATTCTAACCATTAAACACATAAAGAAAGAATAAGATCAAGCTTGACATTTAAATCTAATTGTTGATTTTCACTGATCAATAATTATAATTTATTAAGAATTATAAATTATAACTATTAGATTGGTGAAAATAGGATTAGGTGTCAAACTTTTAAATTTGATTTTGACGTCAAAGATATAAAAGATGAGTATGCAATTCTTTAGTTTTTTTTTTTTTTTGTAAGCAGCTATGCAATTCTTTAGCTTCTATCTTTACATAAATGGTCCCAACAAATTTTAAATTATTTCTAAATCAATTCTTGAAATATAAATATTATCTTATTAAGTCGGCACAACTGTTTGCCACATTTTTCCATCTTAGTTGTTGAAATTAAATGTCATGATTCAAGATTTGCTTTTAGCAAAATTGGATTTTTTTGCTGCGTGTCCAGTGCTGAAGCATTCAAGACCCGGTATTAGAAAAAGCATATTCTAGACACGTTAAAAGAGGTGGAAGCTCCAAGATTTGTCAATTGCAGTAGTGGGTCCTTTGCCTTTTTTAAAAAAAAAATAAACAACTAATTTATTAATGGGAAATGATTGTCACGTTAAAAGAGGTTGAAGCTCCAAGATTTGTCAATTGCAGCAGTGGGTCCTTTGCCTTTTTAAAAAAAAAAAAATAAACAACTAATTTATTAATGTATTGAGCAACTAAACTTTCTCTTATGTTTTTTTTTTCTTTTTTTTCTTTTTTTTTTTTAAACTTGCCTCTCAGGATTACATGAGATAATGATTCTTTTGAATTTTTTTGTTGATACATCAAAAGGATGAAAACAAACAAAAGACAACAGACAAATTAAACAAAAAGAAAAATAAAGACAAAAGCTATCTCATTTCCTTCCTGGGATGGCAAACTCCAGCAGTGTCCACATGGAGCAGAAGCTGTAAAGATTTAGGAGGATTCACAAAAATAGTATCATCCGGTATTGGAGCATTCTGAAGTGGAATAGTAGCAAGATAATTAGCACAAAAAATCTGCCAATCTTGACCTAAGAGTGCTCGAATCCGAGTCAGTAAACGAGACTCACGAGTTGTTGCACCCCATCTGGTGAGAAAGGCGACCACCAAAATAGACTCTTTTTAAGAATCAATTTACACAAACATCTCTTTCAAGCAATATTAAGATCATGCCAAACTCCCCAAAGCTCTGCTGAAATAGAGTACAAATGCCAATACTATAACACCTCGTGATTCTAAATTAAGTAATTAGAATATTAAGTGAGTAATTAAGTAATGGATTAGTGAAAATCCCAAAGATTAGGCCAAAATACAAAGAAATGGCAAAACGTTAATTAGCCAACACGCAACCCTAGAAAGATAAAAATTGAGTAGAAGGTCTCAGATAATAAAAATAAGCCTGGAAATGGGTTCAGAACAAAAAATTGAGAGGGTAGGCAAGTTTCAGAAAAATCAGTGAATAGTGTTTTTCGCGGGTAAAAATATCGCAGTAAGATTGCACCGTAAAACGTGCCAGATGAATTTTGAGCTCTAGGTTTCAAATATGATTTATAAATGGTCTATAGAAATAGGAAATATGATTTCTGATAATATTTGATGAATTTAAGTCAATATGTGGAAGCGTGCCAACGGCGCGCGCTGTAGCTTAAAATAGTGTTTTCTTCGAACAACCGGAAAGCTTCGGACTCATCTGAGTAAGTATAATTAAAGGAGTTTAGTTAATATTAAAATTAGAATTTCTAAATATGTTTTGAATTTGTGGACGTTTAGTGGAGAACGGAGGGAAATTCGGATGAGTTTTAAATCGCGTGGGACCCGCTCCCACTTAAATCACTTAAAGTACCTAAACCTACTATTCATCGCCACTTTCCTCTCTTTCTCTCTCCCTCCATGCGCGACAGCCCCCTCCCCCTTTCTCCTCCATGCAAGTTTTTCTCATCCTTCAAAACCAACCAAAACTTAACCAAATTCAACAAAGTTTGTCTTGAATCTTGATGGAAAACACCTCCTCCTAAATCCATTGGTGGCCTTGTTTAACCTTGAAAGTGTGTGTGTGAGGAGATCTCCCCCCATCTTGGCCGCGGTCTTCAAGTGAAAAAGGGTGATCATGGTGGTTACAAATGCTCCAATGGTGGAGTATACTTAGGTAGAGCCATATACCTTGTATTTGGGTGAGTTATTTCAACATTTCATTGGTTGATTTTTGGATTTGAATTTTTGACCCTAAAAAGGGATTTTGTGATGTGTTGTGTTAGAGAGCTCAAATGGAGAATTTCTATTAGATGATAATGTCTTAGAATAATGTATTAATGCTAGAAATGCAATGAAAATTCTAAGTGAAAAAGTATGATTTTTAACTTAGGAAAAATTTGAGGTCATGACTTGAATTTTTGAATTTTATGTTGATGTGTTGTATGGTGAATTGTAGTGTGATTATACGATGATATGAAGTGATTGTGTGAAGTGTGGGGTAATAGGAAATTATTGAAAAATCCTTGAATTGGTGGTATGGTGATTTCGGCCATTTGAGGGAAAAGTGAGGAATGGATGTTTTGGAAAATTTTGAGTGATGTGTTATGTTTTAAAAAGGTAATTAGAAGGGTTGTGTGGTGATTGGCATGTGGAAGGATCAACGCAAAAATAATAAGTGGTGAAATTGGCCTAATGTGCCTAGAGTGAAATATTTCGCAAAACGATGCGTAAAAGTCGTAAAACGGAAAAATGGCGATTGAACTAGCCTTTTAGTAACCTAAGGGAGTGTAATAAAATGAGAAAGAAAATATAGAAAAATAAATCCTAAAATAACACTATAGTGGCCGAACCATCCAAGGGGTGGGGACGATTTTTGACGTTTTCGCGTTTTGTCGTAATTTGACTGAAACTGACGGCTATACATGGTTGTATAGGTTGTCGTACGTGGATTTAAACCCGGAACAGTGAAACAGTGGACTGCCCTTGGTCCTGGACCAAGTGGATTGAGGTAAGTGACTTGGTTAACACATGTTATTGTGAAAATTCATGTGTTGTTTGAAGTTCTAAGTGTGTGGGATTGTCCTCTGTGTAGGAATTCCTTGTGTACCAAGTTGTGAGTGGAGCTGCTGCGGATCCTAGTGGACGGATAAATAAGGTAACCTCTTGGTACTGGGGCTTGTTCCCCTTTTATGTTCCACCTTGCCAGTTGATGGCAACGGTAGGAAGTGTGTATGAGTAGTGTAGAACAGCATAAGCATGCATTAGCATTTATGAGGGTACTATATGTACCGGATCACTGGCCAGTAGATAGTTTAGCCTTCGGGCAAGTTTCCGGACGTCCACTGGATAGGTGTCCGAGAGGGAGTTCCAGTTGACCGAGGGTCGTGGTGTGTTATCCGGATAGGAGCACACTAGGGAGTCTCGGGTGTATATGTTGGAAGGGGTACCTTGGTGGGTTGTTCTTGGAACACGCCAGGGGTAGTACCCATAGGCTTATAGCCGAGGACATGGCGTGGTATTGGTAGCTACCATTCCCGCATGTCGTAGTTATTTTCTGATAATACCCCTTTTCTCTAAAACCCTTGCTTTATCCCGTTTTACAGTAGTGTTGTTTTATACTATTGATATACATCGAAGTGAACCATTGGGCGGAGTTTTCTCCAGAAGCTCTTGGTTACTGAGATATATCCGTATATCTCACCCCGTCTCGTGGCATTTATTTCAGGAGGTAGCAGTGGACATGGAGCGGCGGGCAAGAAGCCCGCATGATGATGAGTGGAGCAGTTACTATGTTTTGCTTTTTGGTGGCCACTTGGCCTAGGCTCGACTTAGAGCATGAACATCTATATGTATGTAGGAGGAGTTCATTAGCATTATGTTCATGTTATTTTGGCTAAGTTTAACAATCATGTCATTGTAGTTTATGAATTCATTTGCCAATTATAGTTGTAATCTGTGGATAATTGTAATTTGAAGTTAAAGTCGTAAGTGTAATTATAAGTCAATATTGTAAATGTACCATGGATGTATGCTTATTTTGATGGAAGGGCTTTAGGCCTATTTTAGGTTTATGATTATCTGTATGAAAAAATATGCATGGAATTGAAGTTGGTGATTGAAACTATAAAATGTTTTAAAGTGAACTGTTTATGTTTTAAGTATATACTGGATTGAGTTGTAAGTGCCCCAAGGCGTTGTTGGTCCTTGTGTGTGCCACCTATTGGACTATTGCTGGATTTTAGGTACATTTGTGGTGCTAAACAGCTTATGCAAATTTGAGGATTTTAGGAAATACAAAGGAAACTCTGGCGAATTTTCTGTAGAATTGACAAATTTTGGGTGAACTTCGGGAGAGCATATCTCCCTGCATAGTGGTCCGATTGGGACGTGTTATACGCCATTTTGAAGCTTAAGATGTCCCCTACGTCATTTAAAAATCTTAGAATTTTTGGTGATGTTCTCAGCCCTGTGGTGGCCGATTGCACACACTGCCCTGTTCTGGCCTGTACATGGGGTCTGTTTTGGGTTTGTTTTGGGAAATTGATTCCCGCCTCGTTCCTTGGTCAAATTAAGCATGCGATATATCAAATCGAAGATTGAGGTGTCTAGTTTATGGTGTAAAATTTTGAGGGACATTGGACTTGTGGTTAGGTGCAGAAAATTCTGTGAGTATTGGACGTTTGTGCTGTTTGGAGTTGGTTGGCAACGTCGCTTGTCCACCTTCAAACGGCGATAACTGGAGTTAATGAGCTCGGAATCGAGTGTGTGATAGCTTGTTAGAAAGGTAATTGAATAAGGAAAAAGAATAACCTGAGTTCTAGGTCTGGATTTTTATCTTGTGTTCGTAGAAAATTAATTAGTGAATCTTGTTACGTTTGGTAAAAACGTAAAAGTGAGGAATTAGCTAAGTGGGTTTATGGGAACCCCTTAGTGTCTTATATGTAGTAAAGTAAAGTGTATAAATAGTTTAAGTAAGTCTTCCGCTAGTGTTTCAGTTACGATCACATCTTTTAATTATTACGCTTTTTATACTTTAACTGTTCGCGTAATAATCGGAAAAAGTTTATTCGCATTTTTATAAATGAATTGCTGTGATTGTAACTACGCTTAATATCATAATTAATTTTAACAATACCGGTGTACAATGGGCTGTTACATTTTATGGTATCAGAGCAGTTTTGTTAGGGAACTCTGATAGTGTATAACTGTATCTTGTGTTGCATAGCTATCTGTGAACTGTTTATGATTACTGCATAGGTGATTCCTCAGTGTGAGTCTGATCAACTCATTCCTTTGTGTTACATGTGCAGATATCATGAGTAGGGCACGGGGTCGCCGTGGAGCTAGGGGTGCAGGTCGTTTGATTGCACAGGATCCTCTTACTGCAGCTATGAATGCTCTGCAGGAGGAGGCTGCTTTAAATAGAAATATGACCGAGACCCTGATGAAAAATAATCAGGACATGATGCATGCCTTTATTAATGAGTTAAGGACAGAGAGGGCTCAGAACATGAGGGATGATTCTCCTCCACATACTGCTACGGAAACTAATACCCGTACGCCATCTGTCACTCCTCAGCATGAGAGGAGTGGTGCTAGTCGTCACTCTGGTGAGGCTAGTCACCAC
The DNA here is from genome assembly GCA_032173675.1 of Gastrolobium villosum. NCBI lineage: Eukaryota > Viridiplantae > Streptophyta > Magnoliopsida > Fabales > Fabaceae > Gastrolobium > Gastrolobium villosum. The sequence goes on along the minus strand of JAVKPL010013019.1, from coordinate 42,351 downwards.
ACTACTGATCCTACATATATCCCAGAGCCTTCTGTGGATCCTTCTTCTGTTGCTCAGACATCTGGGGCTGCTAGACAGGGTGCTGCTGGGCAGAGTGTTGTGATACAGGGTGCTGCTGGCACTGATGAGCAGAGACTCATTTCTTTCCGGAAACATAAACCGCCATCATTTCAGGGGTCAAGGGACCCGAAGGTAGTGACTGCTTGGTTAAGGGGAATGGACAAGATATTCCAGGTTATGGGGTGTCAGGACCCCCAAAGGTTGCTATATTCGGTTTATATGCTCGAGGGAGATGCACATGAGTGGTGGTATACTACATCTCGGCCTTTTATTATTCAGGGGGAAGAAATTACCTGGGCTTTATTTGAGAGGATGTTTCATGAGGAATACTTTCCCAGTGATATTCGGGAGGTCAAACAGGGTGAATTTGAGAAATTGGTACAGGGTACCAAGACAGTGGAGGGTGTACTGCCGACTACTGAGTTTGCTAACTATGGGGGTGTACTGCCGACTACTGAGTTTTTATCTGCCAAGTTTTAGAGAGGTCTTAATGAGAAAATTTCAAAGAGAATGTCAAATACTGTTGTGAGGAAATTTGCAGATCTGGTGACCCAGTGTAAACGGGTTGAAAGTGTTTATAACCGTTATCCCAAGTCTGGTCCTTCGAGGACATCTGGTCCTTCTGGTAATAATAATAACAGGGGTGGCTACTATCAGAACAATAATAGAGGTAGTGGGTTGCAGGTAAGGCAGCCCCCAGGTCAGTTTAAGAGAGGTGGTGGTCAAAGGAGTGGGTTCAATGATAGGAGTTCAAATCCTCACTGTGATAAATGCAAAAGGTTTCATCAAGGGCCATGCACTGTGGCCCCAAATGCTTGTTTTAAATGTGGAAAGGTTGGGCATTACGCCAACAATTGTAATTGTAATACTGGGCAGACTGCGAATCTGCAGGCCTTGCCATCTGCTCCTACGGTTGGGCGTGTCTACACTACAAATGTTCAGCAAACTGCTAAGGCGCCCAATCTGGTTAAAGGTATAAATTTTTTCTCAAATATTGATTTGTCTGTGTTATTTGATTCGGGAGCGACGCATTCGTTCGTGGCTGAATATGTTACAAAGGGATCAGGATTGAAAGTGTCACAGATGTTTCCCCCTATGCGTATTACGACTGCTACAGGAGAGGTTAGTGATTCCTCCTTTGTTTGTAAAGAGGTTGGGTTTACCTATGAAGGCAGGGGTTACAAAATGGATTTAATTATCTTGCCCCTGGCCTCTGTTAATTTGATATTGGGTATGGATTGGCTATCTCAAAACTGCGCAATGATTGATTGTTGCGGGAAGAGGTTGATACTTGCACATGAGAGACCCTCGGTGGGTCCGTCTCCTTTTCTGTCCATGTGCCAAGCTGTTAAAGCCTTGAAGGCTGGGGATCAGGGTTATATTTTCTTGGGTGGACTGGTGGGTGGTAAGGAGATTGAGATTTCTACGATTCCGATGGTTAATGAGTTTGTGGATGTATTCCCTGATGAGATACCAGAATTTCCACCTGAGAGAGAGATTGAGTTCTCGATAGAGTTGTTGTCTGGTGTGGGGCCTATTTCCTTGGCTCCATACCGGATGTCGCCACTAGAGTTGGCATAGTTGAAGAAACATATAGAGGAACTGTCTGCAAAAGATTTCATCAGACCTAGTGTGTCTCCGTGGGGAGCACCAGTTGTATTTGTGAAAAAGAAGGACGGAACCATGAGATTGTGTACTGACTACCGGCAATTAAATAAAGTTATGGTCAAGAACAGGTACCCATTGCCTCGTATTGATGACTTGTTGGATCAGTTGAGGGGTGCCTGTGTATTTTCAAAGATTGATCTCCGGTCCGGATACCATCAAATTCGGATTAAACCGGAGGATGTGCCTAAGAAGGCATCCCGTTCTAGATATGGATACTACGAGTATTAGGTGATTCCTTTTGGGCTTACTAATGCCCCGGCGGTGTTCATGGACTATATGAATCGTATCTTCAAGCCGTATTTGGACCAGTTTGTTATTGTATTCATCGATGATATCTTGATTTATTCTAAGAGTAAGGAGGAGCATACGGAGCATTTGAGGACTGTGTTACAGATACTAAAGGATAAAAAGTTGTATGTGAAACCGTCAAAGTGTGAATTTTGGTTATCTGAGGTGCAATTTCTAGGTCATGTTATTTCTGAAAGGGGTGTTGCTGTGGATCCGAATAAGATTGAGGCTGTGATGGACTGGGAACGACCGAAAACTGTTACAGAAATTCGAAGCTTTCTGGGTCTCGCTGGGTATTATCGATGATTTATAGAGGGGTTTTCCACAATGGTACTGCCATTGACCCGATTGACACGAAAAGATACTCCTTTTGTGTGGACTCAGGAATGTGAGAAATGTTTTTTGAACCTTAAAGAGAAGTTGACTACGGCTCCGGTGTTGACCCTCCCCGATCCGGAAGGTGAATTTGAATTATACTGTGATGATTCCAAGAGAGGTTTGGGGTGTGTGTTGATGCAAGAGAGAAGGGCGGTTGTTTACGCTTCTAGACAGTTGAAGCCGCATGAAGAGAATTATCTGACGCACGATTTGGAGCTTACTGCTATAGTGTTTGCCTTAAAAATCTGGAGGCATTTTCTGTATGGGATGAAATTTGCTATGTTCAGTGATCACAAGAGCCTAAAGTATTTATTTGATCAGAAAGAATTGAACATGAGACAGCGGAGATGGGTTGAATTTTTAAAAGATTATGACTTTGAGTTGAAATACCATCCGGGTAAAGCTAATGTAGTAGCAGATGCATTGAGTAGGAAGTCTGTAAGTGTGTCCTAGTTAATGTTGTGGGATCGTGATTTAATTGAACAATTCTGTGATTTGAAGTTGGTGGATGTCTTTATAGGCAGTGTTGAAGAATTCAGATGTTTACAAGTTGAGAATGAATTACATGAGAGGATTAGAGAGACACAAATTCGAAACGACAGTAGCAAGTATCTGAAGGGACAGAGCGGTATAGCGTTAAATGAACAAGGATTGTTAAAATACCAGAGCAGGATAGTTGTGCCCAAAGAATTAGCCGAGGAAGTAATGACTGAGGCCCATAAGGGTCAGTATGCTGTACACCCGGGTGCCACAAAAATGTATCAATACCTAAAAACTAAGTTCTAGTGGCTTGGGATGAAGAAGGATGTAGCTGAGTATGTATCAAGGTGCTTGATTTGTCAGAAGGTTAAAACAGAACATCAGAAACCTGCAGGGTTACTTCAGCCATTGGACATACCAGAGTGAAAATGGGAGAGCATCTCTATGAATTTTGTTGTGGGTTTGCCTCGGACTCAGGCTGGTCACGATTCAATTTGGGTTATAGAGGACAGGCTTACTAAGTCTGCACATTTTCTGCCAGTGCGAGTGGACTTCTCTACGGAGAAATTAGCAAAGTTATATGTGAAGGAGATTGTAAGGCTCCACGGGATACCGGTTAGCATTATTAGTGATCGGGACCCGAAATTCACTTCTCGTTTCTGGGGAGCTTTGCAGCAGGCTTTTGGCACTCAGCTTCGGCTGAGCACTACGTATCACCCACAGACTGATGGTCAGACTGAGAGGACCATACAGACACTAGAGGATATGCTGAGAGCTTGCACACTTGAGCAGGGTACTGCTTGGGATAAGTATTTATCGCTGGTGGAATTCTCATATAATAATATTTTACACTCTAGTTTGGGCATGGCACCGTATGAGGCATTTTATGGGCGGAGATGTCGCACTCCTACTTGTTGGACAGAGGTAGGTGATAAAGAGAGATTTGGGTCGGATTTTGTGCAAGAAACTACAGCACATATTGAAATGATTAGAGAAAAACTTAAACAGGCACAGAATAGACAGAAAAGTTATTATGATAATAGACACAGACCGCTGGAATTTTAAGAAGGTGATCATGTGTTTGTGCGGTTATCTCCAGTTACAGGTGTTGGACGTGCATTGGGAGAGAGGAAGCTGAGTCCTCGTTTTATTGGGCCGTATCAGATAATGAAAAGAGTAGGACCAGTGGCCTATCAGCTTGCCTTGCCCCCACAATTGTCAAATCTGCACGATGTATTCCATGTATCGCAGCTGCGACGTTATATTCCGGATGAATCACATGTGGTGATACCGAACGATATTGATATTAGAGAGAAATTTAAAGACTCCTATAGGTCCTATTGAGGTCCTAGACCGCAATGAAAAGAAGCTAAGAAGCAAAGTGATACCAATGCTGAAAGTTCAGTGGGAAGGACGTACGCCTGAAGAGGCTACTTGGGAGCGGGAGGATGAGATTCTCCGGCTATATCCTGAGATAGCGAGCAGGTATGAGTTAATTTTGTGGACAAAATTCTAAAAGGTGGAGTGAATATAACACCTCGCAATTTTAAATTAAGTGATTAAGTCTCGGGTGTATATGGATGGAGGGTGCCTTGGTTGATGTTCTGGGAACACTTCCTTGGATTGGAACCCATAGGCTAGATGCTGAGGCCACTAGGCCGGATGTTGCGTGGTATTGGCATCGACCATTCCAGCTTCATCGTATTTTATTCCGAATGCTCCCTTACTTCACTAAACCCCTTGCTTTATCCCATTTTGAATGTTGTATTATATTATTGATATGCATCGAAGTGAGCCATTAGGCGGAGTAATCTCCAGAACCTCTGGGTTAATGAGATATATTCGTATATCTCATCCCGTTTTAGGGACTTTATTTTAAGTAGTAGCAGTGGTGCTGGAGCAGCGGGCAAGAGGCCCGTAGGTTGAGCTTGGACAGGGAGTTCATTTTGCATTTTCTGGCAATCGGGCCTAGGCTAGACTTAGGGCATGTTGTATGTGGAGTTAGGATTATGCATTTTATCATCGATGTTCATGCCATATTTTGTCTAAGTTTAGCTTATGTTTTACCATATTTTATTTTGGATATTTTTATGTTGTATATTGATGTTGCTTCTTGAGGATTATTGTAATATTTGTAAAGAAGCTTGTAATTTGTAATTTGAGACATTGTGTAATATTGAAGCATGTTATATAATGAAAGGGCAATAGGCCTATTCTAGGATGTGAATTATGCTTTATGTTTCAAGGATGCATGCAAATGGATATTGTGATTGAAATTAGTTTAACATTGAGAAGTAAGCATGAATTATTTATATTGATCAAATTGAATATAATTTATGAAGGGTTGTAAGAGTACCAAGGCATTGCTGGTCCTTGAGTGCTACCCATGTCTATTAGGTACCATTTGAGATTGTTATGCACTTTTACAAAAGTGGGATTTATTGGAAAAACAAAGGAAACTCTGGCAAAATTCATAGAAATTGTCAGATTCTGAGTGAACTTTGGGAGGACATATCCCCCTCCACAAAAGTCCAATAGGTAGGTGTCATACACCATTTTAAAGCTTGAGGTGTCAACTACCTTGTGTCAGAATTTGAGATCCACATGACATGTACGCAACCCTGTAGAAGTCAGAGAGCACAGACTGCTCTAAACGCCCCTGCACATGGGGCTGTCACTATGCGTTTTTGGGAAATTTATTCCCGCTTCGTCTCTTGGTCAGATTAGGTGCATGATATGTAAAATTGATGCTTGAGGCGTCTAGTTTACTGTATAAAAATTTGAGAGTAATTGGTGGAGTGGTTTTTCCATAATCATTGAGAGAGTGAGGGATGTTTGGAGCCCTGTTTGAGGTTGGCTGGCAGATTTGCTTGTCCAACTCCAAACAGTGATATCCAGAGCAAACGAGAACTTTATGACTCGTGTGATAGCTTATTAGAAAGATAATTAAGTTTGGAATAACATACTAAAAGATGAGAGGTTCGCGGCATGCGAATTTCTGGCAATTTCCAGTATCCCGAGCCATGTTCAGATAAGTAGAAAACGGAAAAGTGAGATTTAAACTAAGTGGGTTTATGGGAACCCCTTAGTGACTTGAGAGAAGTGTTTTATGATATCTAGGAATTTTATAGTATTATTCCGCGATGAGTTTACAGTTATGATCACAGCTTTTGTTTATTACGCTTTATTATTGTTTTAAATGCTCGCGTAATAAAAATGAAAAAGTTTACTCGGATTTTTATAAATGAATTGCTATGATTGTCACTGCACTTAATATCATAATTAATGTTAACAATACCGGTACGTAACGAGATGTTACACATACCTTCTTTGATAAAGAAGTTATCTATACAATCCTTATTATTCTTCCTCATTGGAACCAAGGAGCAACCAATACTTTGAGGTGGAGAAGCTATAATCTAAGTATGTCCATGGTAAGCCATGCTTACTTTGAGATCATTGGTATTTTCAATATGCACCAAACTTTTCAATAGACAAAAATTTGGTTTTGGAAGGGACTTGAGAAAGTTAAGTATTTTGTTTTGGAAAGTGTCTCACAATAGATGACATGTCTCCACTTTATTATGTATTAAGAGTCAATATGAGCATGAAATTTATTTAAATTCGATATATATACATTAACAACTTTTATACTAATCCTGAATTCAATGATATAATGATTTATGTTTACTATATAATGAATTTCTTATTATCTTAAATTCGATAGTTTATAAGACACATAAATTTTCTTAACATGCCACCAATGTAAAAAGAAGCAAACTAGTATTTACAAAACTTAATTTTCAAAAAAAAAAAAATTGAAAAAAAAAGAAGAAAATAATCACAATAGACATTCTTATACATGTGACGTGTACAAGACATGAATCATCGTGGCGCCTCGTGACACCTTGTCCACCGCATGAAATAACACCACCCCATAAAATAAAATTGTGACATTTATCACGTGGCTAACGCTAAGGAATATACTAATCGACGTGTCATCTTTTCTTTTTTTTAATGATAATTAATTTATCTATGTCACTATTCATTCTCCCAAACAAAATACAAAAATGAAAACTTATTATTGCACCATTAATTCACATCTTGAATCATGCTATAGACAATTACAAAATTCTCAACTTCTTCAAAAAAGAGAGTTTACTATCAATGAATGAGGCTCACTGCCCCAATGCTAAACAATTCTTTTCAAAGTTTATTGTGGGCGCTCTCCATGCAACCTATGAGATTTTGTTTGGGTTCAATGGATTCATCCTTCATCTAGTGGCGGAGTTAGCAATCTAACCCAGTCAGGGCCAAGAAGAACTTAGCTGGTGCCAAACACCATAGTCCATCCTATAGAATAGCTACGGTGACTACTTAGCCATGTTTAAAACGTAGCTAATTTTCAAAAATAAATTAGGGTCAAGACACCACTCAGCTCCATCGTGGCTGCGCCACTAATGGCTCCATCTATTTTTCGTATGTTATTTCTAGAGTAAATTTTCCTTTACCCTTTGTATTCTCTTTGGCCATGGTGCTTGATTCCATGGATGAGGTTCTTGATGGACTTCAAAACGTTTGCTTCGTTCCTCTACAAATCTGAGTGCTAAAGTTAAAAAAAAAAAAAAAAGGCAAGAGATGTCCATGGTTAATTAAATTATGATGTTGAAAATTAACATTCGTAAATACCAAAACGATAATAATGATGTAGCAATGAACAAGGAAGTAAGAAAGAAGTGAAGCAAAAAAATAGCATGACATAGAGGTTATTATTATTTTTTCGTTTGGACCCATGGTAATGAGTCTAATGACCTCTTATATGATACTACTCCATTGCAATAATAACTGGATTAAGAGAAAAAAAAAAAGAGAGGCAAAATGATAGAGAAGAAGAGAAGAAATTGCAATAATCCGAATCCGAATCCGAACTCCCAAAAAATAAATATAAAAAAATTCTAATACTCTGCAATCTTTTATTTATTTATATATACATTATTTTATTGTATTTTTTTATTGTGGGGACTACTCATCTTCTGCTATTTAAAACTATCCACTCCAAACTTAAGAAGAGAAAACGATACACACTACACAAAACTAGCTTCTGATCGAAAATCCCCTAAACCGCAATGCTCTTTCCACTCCTGACTCTGTTCATGTTTCAGTCTGAGTGAGTGCCCTTTTTAACGACCCGCGCTTCTGTCTCAGACCCTTGTCCTTATCTCTCTCTCTCTCTCTCTCTCTCTCTCTTTCAATTATGCAGCCCCGTAGCAGAGAAATGCAAGGAATCAACTCCCTCTTGAACTCTTCTCAAATCTCTCTCCACGACCTCCACAACAATAACAACAACAACAACAACCAGATCCAAAACACTCACATGAACCATCTCCACCAACACCAACACCAACACCAACTCAACCACACAACCCCTCAGTTTGACCCAACTTCCCACGATGACTTCCTCGAGCAAATGCTCTCGAACCTTCCATCTTGCTCCTGGCCAGACCTCAACCCCAACAACAAACCCTTGTGGGACCCAAATCCCTCCAATTCCATCCACAACAATAACGTCAACGCTCACAATCTCAAGCCCTCAGACCTCTCCGACGAAACGCCGCCGTCTAATTCCGAGAATGTCGCTTTCCCCTACGACGAACACGCCACCTTGGCCTCCAAGTTCCGCAACCACCAGATCAGCGCCACTTCTCCGACAACCAAGGCCGCAGCCGCCGCTCTCATGCTTCAGCAACAGCTCCTCATGTCCAGAGGCGACTCTGGTCTCCTCCAGATGCCGCTGTCGTTGGGTGGAAACAACGTCGTTGACGGTTCATCCTTCAAATCTCCCAATCCGGTTAGAGGCTCGTTTAAAGGCCAAGACTTTTCTCATTCTGTTACACTGTTACTGAAATTTTTTATTTTTATTAATTTTGTGGTTTTTATTTTTTATTTTTTTGTTTCGTTTTGGTAGGGTGGTGATGCTTCAGTTCAAGCTCTGTACAACGGGTTCGCTGGATCTCTGCATGGCACCGGTCAAGCCTCTAATCAGACTCAACATTTTCAACATCCTCAGGTTTGAACTTTTTTTTTTTTTTGTTATTTAGTTTCACTATGAATTGTTGTTGGCGGTTACTTTGGCCTTTTTTTTTGTGTTGTTTTGATCTTATTTTATTTTTTTCAATTTTTGAATGGCAGGGGGGTTCGAATCAGATGCAGGGGCAGAATTTTGGTGCTCCAGGTGGTGGGGGAGCAACGAACCAAGCTCCGGCGAGTGGCACCGCCGGTGGAGCCCCGGCTCAGCCAAGGCAGAGGGTTCGGGCCAGGAGAGGTCAAGCCACGGACCCACACAGCATCGCTGAGAGGGTACTGTGTTTCTGTCTTTAATTCTTGACTTCATTTAACATGTTTAGATGCGCAGAAAATTGAGCCCAATAATTTCAACTGTCATTTTCGATGGAAAATATCCCTTCAAAAACGTGAAAAGTCAAAATTTTCAGAAGAATAATAAGCTTTTAATAGTTATGGTTTATAAGTTTTAAGTATTAAAAAAAAAAGAAGGAAACGCCATTATAATAGTTCAGAATCGATTTGTTTTCTATACGTTTCTGGGAGGCCAAGCACAAACAATTAGGGAAATTATTTAACTTATTGAAATTATATTTTTTGTGGCAGTTGCGAAGGGAGAGAATCGCAGAGAGAATGAAGGCTCTGCAGGAACTGGTTCCCAATGCCAACAAGGTAAAAACCCGTTTACCATTTTTTTATTTTGTTAATAATTTTTGGGATAGTTTATACTTATTACTTATTTTTTTTTATTTTATACCTCTAACTGCCAAATCTTAACCGTTGATTTCTATCGATCTAATGGTTATAATTTATGGGTCATATTTATTAATTATTTATTAATTTGTAATAAATTATAACCGTTAAATTGACGGAAATAGAGGTAGTAAGAAAAATATGTAGTAAGTATAACATTTCCCATAATTTTTAGGGTAAAGTGTGTGTGATTTTAAAGGAGGTAAGGTTGTATCATATTAAGAGTGAGAAAGAAATAGATAAAAGAGGAGAGAGAATTGACAAAAAAAAGATGTAGATCCCACCTCTTTATAAGAATGAATGAATATAAGTTGTGTATTTAAAAGGATAAATATTCTTCCTTAATTTTTATATCACTAATTCCAAGTTAATTAAAACAAATTGAAATTAAAGCAACAATAATCGGCGATCTTGGTGGGCACTTTTCTGCACAGTAATTTTGGTATGTAGTGTAGGGGCTATTGGGTCCTCCGACAAAAATGGAGTAGTTGTTAGCGTCAATTTTTATTTTTATTTTTCTTTTGGTACAAAGTTGTTACTGTCATGTATATCCATGTTAGTGTAACACGGAAAGTGTGGTTGGTAAGTAACGTCGCATTCTGGGCTGTGCTGTGAGCGTTTGCCACTTTGCCTTGTCCTCTCATCATATGCTTCCGTGCGTTCTTGAAATGTTATGCTGTATAGCACAGCTGCACAGAAGCTTGGTCCCAAAACGAACAATGATCACTGGTCACGGCAGGGACCAAGTTTTTCAATTCTGACTTTCGAGTAATATTGAGGGGTAGTTTAGTCATAGCACATGAATATTATTATTATAATCATATTAAAAAATATATAATAACAATAAATGGGTCAAAATCCGAAATTGAAATATTCGTTTGGTTTGTGGAATGACAGACAGACAAGGCATCCATGCTTGATGAGATCATCGATTATGTGAAGTTCTTGCAGCTCCAAGTCAAGGTGCGCTTCCTGCGTTTACTACCATACTCGTATTTTTTTAATCTAATCTATATTCCTCATCAACATCAAGTACTAGCATATTTAATTATCGAAAGGATAGTATGGGCTTCTGGTTATAAAATTCCACTGACGCCTTCCTTTTATTATATTTTAAAATTGCATTGTTGCTTCGGTTACAGGTTCTAAGCATGAGCAGATTGGGTGGTGCAGCTGCTGTCGCCCCTCTTGTTGCTGATATGTCCTCTGAGGTTATAACTGCTTCTCCATTTTCATTTACTAATCACCCCGAAAATAATTTATATCTTTTTCTAGTACTACAAATAGAAAAATCATATAATAATGCTGGGATTTGATTTTTTCATATTGCATGAGAATTCAATTTTTATGTCTTGACTTAAGGTCAAGAAGAGTCTTGCACGCAAATCGAAGGGTCACGACATTGAGAATTGAATTCTCACGTAACATGAGAAAATATTTTTCCAATAATACTAGCTTCAAATACTGAAATTGATTTCTTGACTTATTTTTCTTTTAAAAAAAAATTCCTCATTCATGCCTACTTTTTCTCAAAATATAATTTAAAGACTTTAAACAAAAAATAAAATTTATTATTCTTAAAATAAATAATGCTAAAATTCAACCCCATTTTTTTTTTTTTGAATTAATACCTTACAATTCTACCATTATCAACCAAACTTTGAGGAACAGAAACTCAAGAACCATTAAAGGGAAAAGGAAAACATAAGAGTGTTTCCATAAGAAGAAATAGGAGGAATGAACAAAATGTGGAACACACTGGGCACCACACATCAACATGTCGGACATATGAGTCTTTCTCACACACTCACCAACCCACTCAACATTTCACTTGGCTTTGGCTTATATCAATTCTCAAATTCTTAATCACCACAAAACGACAATCCAAAAGCAGCACGCGTGCTAACTTTCTCAGATTCCTCTTTCTTTTTTCCCCCTTTTTCTCTGTACGTTTCACTTTACGTCTTCTTCATCCTAAAAACAACAGTCACGTGACGGATTTGTCTTTGTAGGGAGGCGGTGATTGCATCCAAGCCAAAGCAAACGGCAACAGCAACGGCGGTGGGGCCCTCCCTGGCAACGCAAACGGTAACCAAACGGCGGCGTCAACCTCAAACGACAGCCTCACCATGACGGAGCACCAGGTGGCCAAGCTCATGGAGGAGGACATGGGCTCCGCCATGCAGTACCTCCAGGGCAAGGGCCTTTGTCTCATGCCCATCTCCCTCGCCACCGCCATCTCCACCGCCACGTGTCACACCAGGAACCCCTTGATCAACAGCACCGCCGGAAACCAGATCCCGAACAACAACGGCGGCGTCGGAGGCTCCCACGCGAACCCTGCCGTCGCATCCAACGGCGAAGGGCCGTCATCTCCGAGCATGTCCGTGCTGACGGTGCAGTCGGCCGTCGTGGGTAACGAGGGTGCCGTCAAAGACGCTGCCTCCGTTTCGAAGCCGTGATGACGGCGTTTACGTGACTTTTGGTGTGAAATAGACAAAGCAGACAAAAAATACATAAAGTTGCAAAGGATAGAAAATGACGTGTGTTTTTTCTAAAAAGGGGCCGTTGAAGTCTACGAAAATAAGGCGTCAGGGATACGGGAGTGTCGATCTGACGACGCCGTATTTACCTAGACTTTGTTTGGCTGATGCTAACTTTCAACCAACCAATCACAACTCTACCATGCCCGATTACCCACTTATGCGTTTTTGTTCGTTGTTTTTATATTTCTAATGGATTCCTTTTTTCTGTTTTTTTTTTTTTCCATCTCATTTCCCTACTGAATAACAAGGTCTGTCGTGCATTTGCGTTTTCATTTTGTCATGTGTTTACTTACAGCTACTATTATGAAGCCATAAATTATGCTATTCTATTTAGTATATTTCTCACGCGGTGTAGATCTTAGATAAGATTTATCTTGTAAGTGTAAAGTAATTAATTGTTCAAGGAAATGAAAATGAAACTAATTTTCATGCTCAGTAAAAATAAAAGAAAAATCCACTGAATAAGTTGCATTTTTGAACAATTAATATATAATTTCATCAGTACATATTAATATTAAAGTTGTATGATATGATATTCCTAGTCTGTTGGATTACGAAACCAGATTTACGACTTGATTTTTTATCTAGTTCAGATCTTTCTTCTCAAGAGTTTTTCTATCTAATAATTTGTCTTTTCCTTATAAGTAAAAGATAGGTCAAACAAGTTTTTACAAAAATTCTTATAATGAAAAAAAAAATTATAATGAAAAAAAAAACTAAAAGTCAAAAGCTAGAGAAGTTTTTATAAATTATATCAGTTTTTTTTTTTAATCAAATAACTTTTAAATAATTTTTAATCTAAATTTTTTATATAATTATAAAACAACTTTTAACTTTATTTTTAAAGCTCTTTTTTATAATTTTAACTTAAAATTAGCTTTTAGCTTGAAAAAAAGAAGAAGATGTCAAACAAGTTACTAATCAAATTTGAGTGACCCGTTGATTCGTTCGAACTTGTTTGGCTGGTTTTATTTTTTCTTTCCTTTTTTTTTTAAAGATAATGACTTAGAAAAAATGACTTGTACCATTTCAATATCATGCATGAAGGGATAAAGTAGATTATGATGTTAAAGTACACTTATTATTGAGATAAATTATCAATTTTCAAATTTATGTTCTTACGTAGCAAAAGCTTATTTTCTATTTATTTTTTCTCTAGCTATTGTTTTAGAATTTTGAATATAAAACCAAACACAATAAGATGATAGCAGATGTCAAAATATCTTACCATATTGGTACGGTTTGTGTTTTAATTTAAAGTTTTTCTGATAAAGATGAGAGTAAAACTTTAAGTAGAAATAATAAAGTTGACATGCCATACTGTTAAAAGAAAAGTATATATACGACATCTTAATTATTAGTAGTTAATAATTATGAAATAATTAGGGATGAATGAAATAGACTTTACCGAAAAGTATCGGCAGCTTTAGTTAGTAGCTTGTTTTTGTAGTATTATTATGTGGGCTTTTTCTTTAGACTTATTTTATATGACCTAAAGCTGTTTGCTTCGTGTTGCGGGCGTTGGGGTTTGGACTTTACGGGGGGAAAAGTGAATCAAAATGCACCCTTCCCGCGGGTTAGGTTTATGTCAACGGGAGGTATCATGCCTTTTGGTTATTTAATTAGAAACAAATATATCTATCTTAAGTTTTAATAAATTACGACTATAATATACTTTAAATACCTTTATGTGCCTACACAAAGCACAATCTCACGTTTAGGATGTTAAATTTGGTGACATTGGTGGTATGGGTTAGCAGTAGCACTGACAGTAGCATTTCGATGATTCTATATTTTTGTTTTGGCTTCTTTCTTTCAAGTTTCAAGAACTAAATGGAGAAAGGCATTACAGTGACAGGAATCTGCTTATTAATTACACTTTATATACAAAAAATATATTAAAAACTACAGTTCAGCTTAGGTGTATTTAGTTCCACATGAATGTATTGCTATGATTTTTATGATGATAAATTAAACTCGGAACTATGAACTGAAAGTCAGAACTTTCCCAGCGGTGAGAACCTCAATCAAAATCCTTCCGGACTGAGAAGACAACAATCATGCGACGACCTTCTTGCTACATGAATCTCTCCACTAACCACCGACTGAAAGTAAATAAGATAACTTTCACAATATATATAGATAAAATCATTTCTGCAGCCGCTTTACGTACAACAACAATGGATGTATGATTATCATTCTCTGCATTTAATGCTTTCATGTATATGTATGTCAACTATTTGATTGCTGCACGTATAGCACCGGCAAAAATGTAAACTCCTATATATATATATATATATATATATATATATATATATATATATAATTTTAGTAAAAAGAAAAAAAAAACTTGTTAGAACCAAATTTCTCATATTCGTATTTGCTAATTATATAGAAGTATGCATTATAGACGTGACCGATTAATTTATGTCATAAGTTTTTTTTTTTGTTAAAATGATACCAGATTGAGAATAATCAATTTATTGCATGGAGCTCGTAATTGAGTCAATCGACCTTAAGTTGCAGGAAACATGATATTATTAGCATTGTTGTTAAAATCTCAATTTTTCATTAAAATAATTTTATTAAAATTTCAAACGCTTTCACATTTTTACTATTTTTTTACATTATGATTTTACTTTTTTATGATTTTTTAATCTTCTTCCAATTTTATTGAAGATCTCGAATTTAACAATATTGATTATAATTCATGTTACAATATTTTTTAAAAGTTCACGTTTGATATATAAAAATATGAGTATTTTACGTTTTTCTACTTAAACATTTTAATAATTATCCTAATTACTTAAAGAAAAAACATGAAATGTTATTTTAAGTTTTCCAGACATTAAATGTTTTTTTTCATTTAATATTTTTTATTAAGAAGTAGTAATATGATTTATTAAAAGGATATAAGATTTTCGTATCAATACAATTTATTACTTGAAATAAAAAAAGAGGAAGTATCAATGCATAATGCATCTTTAAACTCAAATATCATAGTAAGGTTCCCGCAAAGAACCACTGGTTATGCATGCCAAAAAAAAAACCCACTGGTTATGGCTATCAAAACATGAAAAAAAAAAAAAAACCACAAGTTATCTGGTGAATATAGAAGGACTACGCGTATTCTGACTATCAAGAATTTTTATATTAATTTACTACCCATCACATTTTCATGAAAGAATATTAAAAAAAATGTTAATATAATAATAATTAGATAGGTAGTGAAAAATTTTGTTAGTAAAAATATCTCTTCACCTATAGAATATCTCGTGTATAAACAAACTCGAAAGTGGGGATTTTCAGGAAATGTAGAGTACGGTAGTAGTACACGTGGAGAAGAGGGACCAGTAGGAGCGTGACAATAGGATCGTTGAAAACCTATACACGGCCTACGCGCATTGTGACATCATCCCACTATCTCCATACCAAATTTTCTAATATGATAACAACAATAATTGGTTGGCTCAATAATGTAATTTAAATTCTAAGGGGTATGTACTATGTATAGCTTAGCATCATTAATTCGATCAGATGATTTATAATTTTTTTTTTTTTTTCAAACGGCAAGTATTTCAAATTTTAAATACTATATTATAATTTTTTTTGGGTACAATTATTATAATTTAATAATACATCGATGATAAACATAGTTAAGTAATTCTACGTCGAAAAAAAGAGACCGCGGCAAGTCGAACGGACATACGGAGCAAAGGGATGAGATGGCGTGCAACTATTTCTAATTAAATGCAAAGAAGTGGAAGAATCATTTTCCAACCAACCACATCGGGTGTGAAAGCCATTTCCCACAATGGTCAGGCAACGTAGATGTCCCAAACTTCAAACATAAGCACGCCGGCAAAGCCAAGGTTGCGAGTCAAGCCATAGAGACCTATGTGCTCCAAGAGTCTCTAAACACTTCCCTACACAAGTAGAGACACAGACTCTATATCTGGATACACTCTTTGTTTTAATAATTTCTTCATAAATATGGATAGGTATAATGTCTCGTTCTACACCGGTTTGTTAATATCAAATGTGCTACTAAACGCAGTTACAATAATAGTAATTGATTAAAATAATGGATAAACTTTTTTCTTTTTTGCTTACGGTAAATAATTAGAGGGTTTTATGTTTATTATGTTGTAGGAAAAGTGATTGTGTAATGTTATAGAGATTTGTTTTGCGTGTCATATATTTTTTTTTTAAATGTGTGGGCCCACAAAATGTTGTGTGTGTAGGAAAGTTTGTTGTGTTATGTTAAAGGAGGAAATAAAAACCCATAATTAAATACGTATGCAATTAACTTAATTATAGTAATTATAATTCATACATAATTCAGAAGCGTTATCTAATTGTGTACATTCCCTTCTTAAGCAATATCATGAGCCAAACTGTGTAAAACAAATTTTCTCTTTTTTTAACAGGTGAGGTAATTGATGCGTAACAGGTTGTGGCAGTAGCTCAAGACCATTCCCTCGGTGGTAATCGATTACCAAGCCACGAAATGCCTAGCAGTAGCTGGCGCCCCTCCCCTGTTTGAGAGTAATGTATTACCCTCGTGATGATAATCAATTACTGAACTATATAATCAATTACTTCTTTCATAGTAATCAATTACCAATTTAGACAATAGCTGACTTTCATATTATGTTTTAACGTAATCAATTACCAGTTTGTGGTAATAGATTACCACCTAATTTGAATAAAAAATGACAGCAGTTAACTGCATTTTTTACGACTTGAGATGGTTTCTCTCTTATTCTTGGTACCTAATTGACCTTAATAATACATGTTCTCATCTTATATACTTGTTCATCATCGTACACGACTTGTACATCCAATTTACACTAAAATTGCATTCATCTTTCGTACATGATAACTCCACCTCAACTTGACATGCATCAACATAATTGCATTTATTTATTCATACATAACTTGCATGCTTTCCCTGCCACCTAACATGCAATTCATGAAATTCATTAAACATTACATTCAACTTCATTACACATATGAATAACCTCATTTACATATACATCATGATGCTAGACGTTACAAAAGTCTGATACAAGGTTCTATACCAAATGTACACAAGACTTATACAAAATGTGTACAACTGACTATAAACTGAAAAATACATAATATCATCAATTGTCTGTATTATCTTATTACATAACAACGAAAAGGTAATCAGTCTCTAAACATGTTGTACTATCATGTTATCTGTGGTTCCTTGCCATGTGGTGTTGCTACTCCATCTGAAGAGGTATAACACCTCACATATTTGAAATGGATTTTAATAATTAAATTGTGGGTTATATGGTATAAGGCCAGATTCTACACGAGATCTGCGCACCAAGAGGTAATCGTGAAACGAGGATGATTCGGTAAGCATACCAATGTACTAGGTCCTAAATCGCTTCCGCATAAATCCAATAGTTCCTACAATTGGTATCAGAGCTTTGGCTGTACATTGGTATGTGAATCTAGTTTCACTGATCATGTAATTAGTTTTGCTTCTTGATATATGGCACCTAGGGTTATAGGATTATGGTATGAATCCTGCGTGTATTTTATAATTCTTTTTCATAAAATTTTAAATTTTAATCGATAGAAATGCTTTAATCCATGGTTAGGGTCTCTCGTATATTCAATGATATGTAACAAGGAGACTAATCCCATATGATTAGGTTTTCTCCTTGCTATTTTTAATAATTTTCGAAATTTCTATGTATTTTTCCAATATTTTGTAAAAGTTCGAGATCGAGAAACCGCGAGGAAGATGCGCAGTCAGCACTGTCGGAGACTTTTCGAGGACTTACCGATCTCAAAATGGGGCGATCTATATATGGTTGGAAAGAGGACGGAAAGACGAACGCAACGGTGGGTGGATCGCCGCCATATGATCTCTGACGTGCCACCACTCGCCTCCACAAGCGGATGCGAGTGGCCGCCACTCTCCGGCAAAGAAATGGAAAGTGTGGGAGCGTCAGGCCACCTTTTTGGGTGTTTCCAGCGGCGGTGCACTCGTATCTATGTGGCGGTCCTTCCCCTGGATTTTGGGCTTGATTTGACTTTGGGTGATGGCGCAGCAGACCTGAAGGCTAGGGTTCCTCTTTCGCGTCCTAGGGTTTCTCGCCAAAGGATTAGGTCTTTGGGCTTTTGGGCCCATGGAAACCCTAAAGGGGCTTGAGACAGATACTATGGGCTAGGCGAAAGTCGAATTCCAAAGTTGTAACATTTGTTTTCTTTAAAATAGGAATGTCATGGATTAAAGTAATTAGATTTTATTATTTAATGCTTTTATTGATTGATATGGATTATATGATTGATAACATGCCATATAGAATAGGTGGTGCCATATTGTTGCAAAAATTGTATGATTACATGAGCATAATAGCTATTATGTCTTCAGCGACTAGTATGATAGTTATTATGGGATTATTTTGATTTTAAATTATCCTAAAAAAATTAATTAATAATTATTATGATTTTTGTTAAAAATCTAGATTAATAATTGAATTAATTAATTTTGGATAATTAAAATCAAGACAAATAATAGTTATGGAAATTATTTTGATTTCAATTCATCCTCAAAAATGATAATTATTATGATTGTTGCAATCTGGATTAATAATTAAATCAACTATTTGGATGATTTAAATCTAGAAAAATAATTAAAGTAAATTTCCTAGGAGAATAGTTTATTTTGCGAGTAATTTGTGGGTTTTCTAAAATGGTCATGGAATAACACACGCTGCATACAACATTATGTATCATGATTGTTTGGAGCACACGCTGACGTAAAGTGACCGGATTTCATGACCTTAATGCTTTCAAAATTATGTTAAGCTAAGTGCACGTTTATCAGGCGCTCTTGCTTATATAGTTTTTGAAATCAAACAAAGGATACTCTCAATTAAATAATTCTTGGAAATTGGAAAATGCTGCTTATGTTGAATGGAAGGAGATTTAAATTAAGAGATTAATTTAACCTTCAAGCGCATTATAGGACCATTAATAAAATATTCATGTGAAGTCCCATCGAATAAGCATGATTGGATTTTATTAGATTGGACCTAAATAACTATGGGAGGAGATTTAAATCAAGAAATTAATTTAACCTCCAGGCGCATTGTGGGCCTATCAATAAAATAATCATGTGAGGCCCCAACGGATAAGCATGATTGGATTTTATTGGGCCTTATTAATTTCAAAATTTTAATAAAGTATTGTACGGCTCATCGTCGATAATACTAAGTTATTAAAGATAATTTTGAAACTAAACAATAAATTCGACTAGGCTTATGAAAATTCTCAAATAAAAATGTTGAATGGGTGAAGGTTTTAAAAATTAAATAATTAATTTTAAAACTTGCGGGCTCCATTTGTGGGTTTATTAGTGAAATGGTTATCGCTGAAGCCCCATCGGGTAAGGATAATCAGATTTCACTAGATTAAATCTTAATAATTTCAAAATTTTAATAAAGTATTGTACGACCCATCGTCGGCACTCTTAGATGCTAAGGATAATTTTGAAATTAAACAATGGTTAATTACATTCAACTTTGGTAAAATTGTTAACCCTCCCATCGAGGCTCTGGCAATGGCACTGAAGGCCTAAATAATAATTTTAGTTTTTACAAGTGACTTGCCCATCATAAGCCTTGTAAAGATAAACTAAAGGATTGTTAACAATAAATAAGAGTAGTTATGAGAATCTACTTGTACTTCATTTTTTATTGCATTATTTGTTTGTAATTGTAGGAACTATTGGATTTATGCGGAAGCGATTTAGGACCTAGTAATTGGTATGCTTACCGAATTATCCTCATTTCACGATTACCTCTTGGTGCACAGATCTCGTGTAGAATCTTCCCTTATATGATTCATCTTCACGAACTGCTCACCTCAGCGCCGCAGCTCGAACAAATCCCTTGATGCTGGATTGTGGCCAATCTTCCAGACTATAACTCAAGGGGAAACAGGAAGTGTGTGGGCAATTTCTCACTTTCAGGGAGATGACCATACATTAGCCTCTGCAACCACCAAGTGATAACCTCTAGAGGACGCTGATGACTAAAACGTAGAATATATATGAGTCCCAAGAAACCCTAACCCTAAACTGAATGAGCTTTAGGTTTCTTGGGCTCTTCTTACACTCTTGACCCTATTGGGCTTTAGTGAAAGAGCAAAAACCCAACAGTTGCTACTCCATTTGAGGAGGTATAACACCTCACATATTTGAAATGGATTTTAATAATTAAATTATGGGTTATATGGTATATTTAGTGTAAACCCTGAGTTTTAGGTCAAAATACACACGAATGGTAAAACGGTAAATTGCCAAATACGTAACCCTGATATGCAAAATGGTAAAAATTAGACATATTTGAGGAAAAAAATTGGTAATGGATTCAGAACGAAATTTGGAGTGGATAAAATACTACGCTGGAAATTTCACCTGGTAAACCAGAAAGAGATTACTGATCTAGGATTTGAATATATGTTAAAAGATGTATATAGAGTTAAGAAAAGTGATTGAAATATTTAGTGAATTTTGATGGTTTTTGGAAAACGTGTCAACAATGCACAACTAGGGGTAAAATCATAATTTCCCGAATTATCGAAAAACTTTGGATTCATCAGTTAAAGTGTAATTAAAGGACTTTTTTGAAGGTTAAATTTTTGATTTAATTGATAATTCATGAATTAATTGGAAATTAGAGAGTTAAATGATAAGTTTAAGTGACTTTTTGTCTTTTGTGCATCTGTGGTAATTCATGTGACCACCAACTAATAAATAGTGTTAAGTGTGTAAAATATATGCACTTCCTTCTTGCTCCCACTGTTGCACCTGCGGCCCTCCACTGGTGACCAGAAAGAGAACTTGTAAAATTTTCATTTCCATTTCTAGTCATCCATTGCAAAACTTTCCAACACCAAACTTGTTCCCCTTGACATTGTGAGAAACTTTCATGTCTTGAACTTCTCTTAAAAACCATTGTAGAGTGAGTTCTTCCTCCATTAAAGTGACGAAAATTTGAGGAGATTGGAGCATGTCTTGGTTGGTTGTACAATTGAAACATCACCCTAAGACTTCTTGGAGTTGGTTTGTGGTAAGTTTTCTCACCTCCTCATGAATTTTAAGTGAGGGTCGAAATTTGTGACCTAAAACATGTGTAAGGTTAGTTGAGGTAGCTAGAGAGCTTAAAAGGTATACCTCCTTTGGAGTTTATGTTAGATAAACTTTAATTATAGTGTTTTTAGTTATGAAGAGTTGTGTCTTTTTAGTTATGAAGAGTTGTGTCGTTTGCCTCTATAGTTATGAAGAGTTGTGTTGTTTGGAGTCTTTAAGCTTTTGTAATTTTGGCCTATAAATAGGTCCTTTGTATTTCAAATCAAACAAGCCTGTGAAAGAGATAGAGTTTCAGCTCCTTTATCAGTGAGTTATTTATTTGTTTTGCTCCTAATATAGAAATCGATCCAACAAATTGGTATCAGAGCTATGGAGAGTGTGACCACTACCAGTATGTCGTTGCCCCGCCTGAAAAAGGCGAATTATGTGAATTGGAGCATTCAGATGAAGGCTCTGCTCGGATCCCAGGATGTTTGGGAGATTATTCAGGAACGTTTTGCAGAACCTGCATCCACAGTAGGGTTCTCAGCAGCTCAAAACAAGGCATTGAAAGAGACACGTGCGAAGGACAAGGCATCCTTATACATGTTATTCCGAGCTGTAGACGAGTCCGAATTTGAGAAGATAGCAAGTGCAACGACGTCTAAGGAAGTGTGAGACATCTTGGAGAATGTCTATAAAGGAGCTGACCGAGTTAAGGAGGTCCGACTTCAAACTCTGCGTGGTGAGTTGGAAGGAATGAAGATGAAACATTCAGAGGGTGTATTCGATTTCATCAACTGAGTTCAAGCCGTGGTGAATCAGTCAAAATAGAATGGAGAGGAATTATCTGAGACTAGAGTGGTGGAGAAGATATTGAGGTCATTAACTGACAACTTCGAGAATTTCGTATGTGCCATTGAAGAATCAAAGGATCTAGTTATGCTCTCTGTTGACGAGCTCGCTGGTTCCCTTGAGGCCCATGAACAACGAAAAAAGAAGAAAAAAGAGGAGACGCTTGAGCAGGCGCTTCAAACCAAGGCAACAATCAAGGAGGAAAAGGTCCTCTATTCTTGAAATTCTCATGGAAGAGGAAATGGCCGTGGTGGTAGAGGTCGTGGTCAAGAAGGTCAGAGTAAGGAGAAAGAGCAGTCAAGCCAACAGAACTGACAAGGAAGTGGAGGTCGATCGTATTACTCCAACATTGAGTGCTACAATTGTGACAAGTATGGTCACTATGCAAAAGATTGCTACTCGGATAAATGTTACAATTGTGGTAAGATCGGACAATGAAGGCAACATCGACAATGACATGGTGTGGTACCTCGACACGGGTGCAAGTAACCATATGTGCAGGCATGAGCACTTATTCAAAGAGATACGAAAGGTGAAAACTAAACATGTGTAATTTGGAGATGCGTCGAGGGTTGAGGTCAAAGGTCAAGGTATGATTTGTTTCTTACAAAAGGATGGCTTAGTTGGGTCAATCCGAGATGTGTATTACGTACCAGACCTCAAGAGCAACATTTTAAGTATATGGCAACTCATGGAGAAAGGTTATTCGGTACTTATGAAAGATCAGATTCTACACTTTAATTATAGTGTTTTTAGTTATGAAGAGTTGTGCCTTTTTAGTTATAAAGAGTTGTGTCAATTGGCTCTTTAGTTATGAAGAGTTGTGTTATTTGGAGTCTTGAAGCTTTTGTAATTTTGGCCTATAAATAGGTCCTTTGTATTTCAAATCAAACAAGCCTGTGAAAGAGATAATAATAGATAGAGTTTCAGCTCCTTTATCAGTGAGTTATTTATTTGTTTTGCTCCTAATATAGAAATCGATCTAATAGTTTATTGCTTGTATAGGAGTCTAGTATAAGGAAATCAAATAAAATTTTAAGGCATTTGGAATTTTGTAACTTAAGAGAAATTTGGAAAAAAAAAAACCTCAAGTTCGGAAGATAAGCTGGCTTCTTTAGAATTTGCACCTGTTCACTTGGATTTGGAAGTCTCAGTAGGTTTGGATGAGGGTAAAGACTTATACACATCTACCAAGGTTCTCTCAATATAAGGTAAGCTGGTTTCTATGCTTTCGCCTTTGTTCAGAGAGTGTTTGATTCTCATGAAGCGCGAGGAAGAGTTAAGAGAGGTGTTGCAGCAGAGATTTTATGATTTGGGGCTTATATGGAGAGTAAGAGAGTGAGAGACGAAGAGAGCTCAGATGAAAATATTTGGATTTTGATGGTAGAACACATATTATAGTGTCTTCTTAAATAGCAGGATAAAGAATTTACCATTAAAAGTAGAAGCTACTATTGTAATATTCAAAAAGCAGTTGAGAGTGGTAACAGAAAGTTACTGCTTAAGGGGGTTTAGGTGTCAAAACAAAGAGTAAACTACGGCGAGAAAATTTGTTCTTCTAAGGTTCTGACCAACTCTTCTTAACATCCTTTCTTATATGGGGTAGGATATTCTTACTACCCATTTTTTCTACTACCACTCCATTACCACTTTAATCACCATTGGATTCAAAAGTTATTTTTTTTTCTCTCTTCATTCAACTTTTCCTCTAATCCAATGGTGATTAAAGTGCTAGTGAAGTGGTAGTAGAAAAAATATGTAGTAAGAATATCTACCCCTTCTTATATACTTTTCTAGTTATAACTATAAAGATTGACATGAAATTTTTAGCAACTTATTTAATAAACAAATATGCAAGTTTTTTTAATAAAACAAAAACTGTCCTTATTAAGCGTTTTTGTGAAGATATCAACCAATTGACCATCACTATCAATAAATTTCAGTTCAATGCTATCTTTTTTACCACAGTAAATGATAAAATGATGTAATAACGGGAATGCTACATAGGATTCTTTGAAAAGATAATAGCATTTGTATTATACCTCATGGAATAATCCTTAAGTTGATGTTTGTGTAGGAACTTTTGAATTTATGCGGAAGAGATTTAGGACGTATATAGTACACTGGTATGCTTACCGAATCATCCTCATTTCACGATTACCTCTTGGTGCGCAGATCTCATGTAGAATCTTCCCTTATATGATTCCTCTTCACGAACTGCTCACCTCAGCGCCACAGCACGAACAAATCCCTTGATGCTGGACTGTGGCAGATCTTCCAGACTATGACTCAAGGGGAAACGAGAACTGTGTGGGCACTTTCTCACTTTCAGGGAGATGACCATACATCAGCCTCTGCAACCACCAAGTGATAACCTCTTAGGAGGAGGATGATGACTAAAACGTAGAATATATATGGGTCCCAAGAAACCCTAACTCTAATCAATGGGCTTTAGGTTTTTTTTTTTCTCTCACTCTTGACCCTATTGGGCTTTAGTGAAAGAGCAAAAAAACCCAACAATCTCCCACTTGCTCTTGAGTACAAACTTGAGGCTAAAGCCTAAGTCCATGTATCCCACTAGTCGTCATCAATTGAAATTGTCTCATCCCTTTTCTTGAGCTAGCCTGGGGATCTACCATCTGTTATTAATCAAGGTCTTGATAATCAACGAATGATTATCTAATTCGGTGCTATTCCACTAAAATCCCGAACTTGAACTCCAAGATTAATAACACTTATAACATGAATATGCATCGCCCCTTTATAGAATGTCTATAATTGATTGACAAGTTTTATGTAACTCAATCAATTATTTATTCCCTTGAGTATGATAGTTTCTCTAATGGATTACATGCACTGGCCAGTGTCCTTAATATCCAAGTACCGAAACATATCAAGGGGGCATATCCTACAAATTCCATGTTGTTTATCTCATAAATATCGATAATCAAATAATCTCACTCCCAAAATACCGAGTTATTGGCCGTCAATAGATCGAACCTCACCCGTTGGTAAATAAAAGAATGAAAACTATTTGATTACCTATTTATAATAAACTCATGATTAAGAGCAATTACATAACTATA
The DNA here is from genome assembly GCA_032173675.1 of Gastrolobium villosum. Classification (NCBI taxonomy): domain Eukaryota; kingdom Viridiplantae; phylum Streptophyta; class Magnoliopsida; order Fabales; family Fabaceae; genus Gastrolobium; species Gastrolobium villosum. The sequence continues at coordinate 17,056 of JAVKPL010013019.1, read as the reverse complement.
GTTAACTGGAGATTTGATACCTTATGACAGAAAAACATCCTTAATCAAATTTCTCCTTATCCTTTCAGTGTGAATGTTAATTCACACCAATACTTTACAATGATTCGGACAAAACCATTTCATAAAATATTGCAGCCTAAATAAAGTGCCCAGCTTTATTTAACAGCTTTTAATCTGTTCATCAATTGTGAGAACCTATGATCATGTCCTCCATGAACGTATCCATATGATCATATACTCCACAATTTGATCCGGACCTTTATGTTTGTAAATAGTGCGCAAAATAAATAAATAAAACCTTATTTATGAAATTCAGAAAATGATTTTATTGTTTCATTGTCTTACTCCAAGAGCACAATGAAACCAATAACTCCCACTTACTTAATGCAAGTCTGAGATCCTCCTAAGACCCAAAGAAATAACATGCCTCTTGAACACAAGTCCAGGCAAACTCTTAGTAACTGGGTCTACAAGATCTACCCCTATTCATGTCCTAATTGAGTAAAACTCATAGCTCGAGGTTAATTTTCTTGAGTCAATATCCACTTGAAATAACCGAATTTGTGAAAACTCAGCTTTTCAAGACTCCCACTAGAATATACCAGCATATAATCTCACTAATTGAGTACATGCTTAACAATAATCTAATATTCCTCTAGGTTCAAAATAGTACCATCTCACTACTCCCACTGCGTGACAGATGTCTGGTTTAACGCCCAACATGATATGCATGAGACTACCTTTGCCAAAGCATAAGATATCCTGCTCTTGCATTCTTCCTTCTCAGAAGTCTTTGGTTACTCCTTAAGAACATGAATTCCATATCTGAGAATTATCATTCTTCTCTTAGAATTCTCATGTTGAATTTTGGCAAGAGTTTTGTCAATGTAAGTAGCCTGAGGTGATGCCAAAAACTTATTCTTCCGGTCTCATAAGAGTTTTATACCAAGAATATAATTGGCTTCCCCAGTACTTCCATACCAAAACACTAAATTAGCCAACTCTTTATGCTTGATGTTACCTCCACGTTGTTTCCAATAAGGAGCATATCATCTACATAAAGTACCAGAAAATCTACTATCTTCCGTTGGATCCTTTACATACAAATACACATCATTCATCAAGTTTCTCTCAAAATCAAAATCTTGGTAACCTGATCAAAACTGATGTTCAAAGACCTGGGTGCTTGCTTAAGTCTATTAAATAGACTTTCACAACTTGCATACCGTGTGTTCCTGCCCATTTGCTATAAACCTCTTTGGTTGTTGTATGTAGATATCCTGACATCCAACTCCCAAAATAAAATATCATAATTGAGACTTATAGCAACTAAGAGAATCTGGATAGTTTCAAGCATGGCGTCTGGCAAAAATTGCCTCCAAGCTAGCTTTGAAGGTTTTCACCTTCCTGTCCATCCTCTCTTTGCCTTTTATGTCCACATGCACCTTGTGGGTTTTACCCTTTTTGGTGTCTTTACTAGGACTGAACGGAGTTGAAGTACAAGTATTTCATCTCATTGTTCATAGCTTGAGCAGCACTTGATCAACAACATCTTCTAGTGCATTATTGTAACTAGTAGGATCAATGTCACTCAGAGACAACTTGAGAGTTAACAATGTTCTCTCCCACTATGAATGTACCGCACTAGACCTTGCATATTTACAAGTAGATCCAAGATTGGGTCCACTTATTCTTGATATTGTTCTTCCATATGTGATATGATATGCGATCAGCATATAGGAAATTACAAGGCAAAAGGAAGAAGAAAATGACTCAATCAATGCAAGAAAGGCAGAGAAAAAGAGTAAAAACATCCAAAGTCTGAATATCAAGGAAGATACACAAAAGAAGGCAAAAACATTGCAAAAGAGACCTAGGTTCCCACGCTCAGAGCGCGGGGATGGCGCTCTGAGCGCGGGAGAAGAAAAATTGGCAGAAACTCCCACGCTGACAGCGCGGGAGTGGCGCTGTCAGCGTGGGAAGCGCGAAAGGATGGGAATTCAAATTCACAAATTAGGTCAAAAGTCTCTTATAAAAAGAGACTCAACCTTTGAAGGAAAACACATCTGATATAGACCACAAAACCTAGAGGAGCAGATCCGGCTGAAGGAGGAAGGCGTTCTTCGTGTTCGTCGTTCCGTTCTTGTACTTTTCTTCTATTTTATTTTCAGTTCATGTTGAAATCAGATCAGCGATCATGATGTTGATTGGCTAGATCTATTTCTGTAGTCAGGGGCATGATCCCTTTGTGAACAATTGTTACAAGGATTGAATCATTATATGTATTGATTTTAATATATTTCATCTTTATCTTGCGCGTGTTGATATTATTTCTGTTAGATCTGATCAACCTAATAGGGAATGATATTCTGGGGATCAGGGTTCGCAATAGGAATATTGGAATACTGATCCTGAAAGGGGATAAAGATGACTCTCCATGCATGTTATAGGGATAGACTTGTATGGATTGCAGTCGTGGGATTTATCTACATAATGCTTATTTTCAGGCGGGATTACTAAGGGATTAGGGTTCCAACTGAAGTAAAGGGTTAGATCACCAAGGGATTGGGATCTAACTAATTATTTCTAAAAAGATGATAATTTGTCTGAATTGTTAATTTCGATAAGTATTATGAATCAATCCAAAGTAAAATTGGGAACAATTGGTGAATGTACCCTGGCTACAGTCTTCTTCATCACTTCTTCTACAAAAACATTTCTTCATTTATTTTAAGTATTTTTCAGGAAAACCTAAAAACAAGTCTTTACATTTTTAGTTACCATAGTGTGGAAACACAAATCGATTAATCTAAATTAAGAGGACTGGTTATAGTAGTAATTGTTTTCCAATCCCTGTGGAGACGATCTTATTTATCACTTTATTACTTGGAACGATCGGTGCACTTGCCGAATACGCAACAAGTTTTTGGCGCCGTTGCCGGGGATTGTGTTTTCAATATTACAAATAACCGTAGATTCTTGAGATTAGATTCCTATTCTTTATTCTTTTTATCTTGTTTTGTGTTGTTCAGGTGCTACTAATAATTTTCTCTGATTTTTATGTGAGGTAGACTTCCGCCTAAAGACTTTGTAATAGATTCTGAAGTTACAAGGACAGAAAAGCAACTAAGGAAGGCTGCTAGACAGATCATTTGGGAAGATTTGAAGCACATACCTTTACAACCAATTCAAGAGATGGCAGAAAACAACAATGCTGGTCATGGACGAGGAGGAAATGCCAACAATCAACCTCCAAGACTGTTGAATACAATTCTGACTCCAGTATTCAATAGGGCCAATTCAAGCATAGTCAGGCCAAATGTGGAGGCCAACAATTTTGAACTCAAGCCATCATTAATTTCTTTGGTGGAAAGGGTTCAATTTTCAGGTGCTGATGATGAAGATCCACATGAGTTTATAGACCGATTCTTGATGGTCTGTGATACAACCAAACACAATGGAGTATCTACAGATGCTATCAGGCTTCGGTTGTTCCCTTTCGCTGTTAAGGGAAAAGCATTGAGGTGGATTGAACGACAACCAGCAAACAGCATCCTCACATGGGAAGATTTGTCCAGCAAATTCTTTGATCATTTCTTCTCCATGGAGAAATATAATCAGCTGGTGAATGAAATCACAAACTTTCGCCAGTTGGAAGGAGAATCGCTCTGTGCAACATGGAACAGATTCCAGGAACTAAACAGAAAATGTGCACATTACGAAGGAGATGATGACAGAAAAGTGGTGATATTTTTCAATGGAATCACCCCTGAAACAAGAATGATAATAAATAGCGCCGCTGGAGGTTCTATTCGGGAAAGCACATCAGAGCAGGCTATTGAGTTGATCAAAAAGCTTGCAAGAAATGAAAATGAAAGTGTGCTAGTTCCCACACAAAGAGCAGTAACAAAACCAGCAGATAGTGATGTAATATCATTATCTAAAAAGTTTGACAGCTTAAGTGAAAAATTTGACAAGTTTCAAGTGTCAAAGGTTCAAACAACTACACTGATTTGTGACCAATGCCAAGAAAGTCATGAATCCAGTGAGTGTCCAAATCCATCATCCGAAGATTCACTTCAACAATTACAGGTGAATGGGATCTGGTATGATCAGCGTCCTCAACAACAAAATTTCCAGCGAAATCAAAATTTCCCTGGTGGTAACAACAATTTTCAACGGAGGACTCAAGGATCAGGTATGGATTTCAAAACTAACAATAATTATACTCAATCTTCACAGACTCAGCAAAAAGAGCCAGCCGAGTGGGAAAAAGCTTTCGCTCAAATGGCTAAGGCTTCTAATGATATGGCTCAGCATACCAATGCTTTCATGGAAGAAACCAGAGCCAACAATAAAAACACAAATGCTTCCATTAAAAATCTGGAGAATCAGAGAGGCCAGCTGGCCAAACAATTTTCAGAAAGAATTCCAGGTACCTTTCCAAGCAATACAGTCAACAATCCAAAGGATGACTGTATGGCTGTTACAACAAGAAGTGGTAAGATACTAACAGTTCCAACAAAACCACCTATGAAGTTGGAAAAAGGGAAAGAGGAACAAGAGAAGGAAGCAATGGAAACAGAGATTGAGGTAATTATAACAGAAAAAGAAAAGGAAGTCAGGATTGAAAAAGAGCAGGTTGCAGAACAACCAGTAGTGGCAAAAGAAAAGCATGAGTTAAGCCACGAATATGTTATGTCTAAGGCACCCTATCCAGAAAGATTCAAGAAGGGAGCCTACAACAAGCATTATGATAGATTCTTGGACATTTTCAAGAAACTACATATCAATATTCCTTTTGCGGAAGCCCTAGCAAATATGCCGGGGTATGCAAAATTCATGAAGGATCTTTTATCCAGGAAACAAAAACTGCAGGAATGCCAAACTGTAACACTCACTGAAGAGTGTAGTGCTTTTATCCAGCAGAAAATTCCAGATAAGCTGATTGATCCAGGAAGTTTTAATATTCCTATTGCTATTGGTGATATTGGCATTGGGAAAGCTTTATGTGATCTCGGGGCTAGCATTAATCTAATGCCCTTATCAGTTTACAAATCGTTGGGGATTGAGGAATTGAAACCCACCGAGGTATCACTCCAATTGGCTGACAGATCCGTAAGGAAACCTAATGGTATCATAGAAGATATTCTTGTCAAGGTTGATAAGTTTATCTTTCCTGCAGACTTTGTGGTATTGGATATGGGATAAGGGAGTGAGAAACCCATGTTATTAGGAAGACCCTTTTTGGCTACAGCCCGAGCCCTAATTGATGTTGAACAAGGGATGATTAAACTAAGAATGAACGATGAGGAAATTATCTACAATGTTTCAGAAGCTATGAAGAGACCGGCTGAGAATAATGATTGTTTCCAAGTTGATTCTGTTCAACACAAGAAAGAACGACCTCAAGAGATTGATTATGAGTTAAAGGCTCGTGATTATGTACCTTTAGAAAAAGAAGGGATTACTGTGGAGATACAAAAAGAAAAAGCTGAAGACATAGAGGTTGGTGCCCCTAAAGTTGAGTTGAAACCATTACCAGACACTTTGAAATATGTGTTTTTGGGAGATGGTAATACTTATCCGGTAAATGTAAGAACCCGCACCGCTAATTAAGGCATTTGGCTATGTCATGTTGGGAGGTTTGGTGAGTGGGACACAGGAGGATCTCACTGGCATTCCTGTGGGGAGGGAATTCCTCGAGGTGTTTCCCGAGGAGATTCCTGAGTTTCCACCGCAGAGGGAGATAGAGTTCTCCATTGATTTATTGCCTGGTGTGGGGCCTATCTCATTGGCTCCATACCGGATGTCGCCACCAGAGTTGGCGGAGCTGAAGAAGCATATTGAGGAGCTTTCAGCGAAAGATTTTATTCGGCCGAGTGTGTCTCCCTGGGGAGCACCGGTCATTTTTGTGAAAAAGAAAGATGGGACCATGCGGTTGTGCACCGACTACAGACAGTTGAACAAGGTGACAATCAAGAACAAGTATCCTCTTCCACGCATTGATGATTTGCTGGATCAGCTCAGGGGTGCTTGCGTATATTCCAAGATCGACCTCCGGTCCGGTTACCATCAGATACGGGTAAAGCCGGAGGATGTCCCAAAGACAGCGTTTCGCTCGAGGTACGGGCACTATGAGTACTTGGTGATTCCGTTTGGACTCACCAATGCACCCGCAGTGTTCATGGACTACATGAACAGGATCTTCCAGCCGTACCTGGATCAGTTTGTGATCGTCTTCATTGACGACATCTTGATTTACTCCAAGACGGAGGAGGAGCATACTGAGCACTTGAAGATTGTTTTGCAAGTGTTGAAAGAGAAAAAGCTATATGCTAAGCCGTCGAAATGCGAGTTTTGGCTCAAGGCGGTGAAATTTCTGGGTCATGTGATTTCTGCTAATGGAGTTGCAGTTGATCCTAACAAGATTGAGGCCGTGATGGACTGGGAGAGGCCTAAGACGGTTACAGAAGTGAGAAGCTTCTTGGGTTTGGCAGGCTACTATAGGAGGTTCATAGAGGGATTCTCCAAGATGGTGCTACCAATGACTCGCCTTACCCGAAAGGAGTCTCCATTCGTGTGGACACATGAGTGTGAGGAGTGTTTCCAGGAGTTGAAGGAGAGACTGACTACTGCTCCTGTGTTAGTCCTTCCTGATCCTGCGGAACAGTTTGAGTTATACTGCGATGCTTCTGGAAAGGGGCTAGGCTGTGTGTTGATGCAGAAAGAGAAAGTTGTTGCCTATGCTTCAAGACAGTTGAAACCTCATGAGGAGAACTACCCGACTCACGACTTGGAGTTGGCAGCCATTGTTTTTGCTTTCAAGATTTGGAGGCATTACCTGTTTGGCATGAAGTTTGCTGTATTCAGTGACCACAAGAGCCTGAAGTATCTGTTTGACCAGAAGGAGTTGAACATGAGACAGCGTAGATGGATGGAGTTCTTGAAGGACTACGACTTCGAGTTGAGGTACCATCCTGGCAAAGCCAATGTGGTAGCCGATGCCTTGAGTCGGAAATCCGTGAGCTTATCCAGTTTAATGATGAACGATTATGAGGTAATCGAAAAGTTCAGAGACTTGAGAGTGAACTCCTTGTTTGGGGGCGCACTGCTCGAGATGGAAACAGCAGAAGTAATAAATGAGCTGATGGAAAAGATTAAAGAGGCGCAAGTGCAAAGAGAGTGCCTTGATTATGTGAAGAACCAAGACGGTGTGTCTTGGAACGAGGATGGATTGCTGCTGTTCCAGAAGAGGATTGTTATTCCTCGAGGGCCATTGACCGAAGAGGTTATGACAGAGGCTCATAAGGGCCGGTTTACTATCCACCCTGGTGCCACAAAAATGTACCAGGACTTAAAAAGGAATTTTTGGTGGCCGGGCATGAAGAAGGACATAGCGGTCTACGTGTCCAAGTGTTTGATATGTCAGAAAGTGAAGATCGAGCACCAGAAACCGTCTGGTAAACTTCAACCTCTTGAAATTCCACAGTGGAAGTGGGAGAGTATTTCCATGGACTTCGTGGTGGGATTGCCTAAAACTCAGACTGGTTGTGACTCTATCTGGGTCATTGTGGACAGATTGACCAAGTCTGCCCATTTTCTTCCAGTGAAGGTGAGCTTCGCTACAGAGCAGTTGGCCAAACTATATGTCCGTGAGATTGTGAGGCTTCACGGGGTGCCCGAGAGTATCATCAGCGATAGGGACCCGAAGTTCACATCTCGGTTCTGGGAGGCGCTGCAGGAGGCTTTTGGTACGCAGTTGAGATTGAGTACCGCCTATCACCCTCAGACTGACGGACAGACTGAGCGGACCATCCAGACATTGGAGGACATGTTGAGAGCTTGCACGTTGGAGCAGGGATCAACATGGGATAAGTACCTCCCGTTGGTAGAATTCTCGTACAACAACAGTTTTCATGCTAGTCTTGGCATGGCACCCTACGAGGCGCTGTACGGTAGGAGGTGTCGGACTCCTACCTGCTGGTCTGAGGTTGGAGATAAAGAGCTATTTGGATTGGACTTTGTCCAAGATACTACCCAACAGATCCAGATGATCAGGGAAAAGTTGAAGCAGGCGCAGAATCGCCAGAAAAGCTACTATGATGTCAAGCATCGACCACTGGAGTTCAGTGAGGGTGAGCACGTGTTTGTGAAACTTTCACCTGTCACCGGCGTTGGACGGGAACTCGGAGTGAGGAAGTTGAGCCCTCGGTTCATTGGGCCCTACCAGATCCTTGGTAGAGTAGGACCTGTTGCCTATCGACTCGCCTTACCTCCGAACCTAGCCAACATCCACGACGTGTTTCACGTGTCTCAGCTTCGGAAGTACATAGCAGATCCTTCGCACGTGGTGCAGCCGGATGATGTGGAGGTTCGGGAGGACCTAAAGACTCCCGTCGGATCACTCAAGATCCTCGATCGAGGCGAGAAACAGCTTAGAAGCAAGATCATTCCGATGGTCAAGGTGCAGTGGACTGGGCGTAGTCCCGAGGAGTGCACGTGGGAGCGAGAGGATGAGCTTCTCCGACAGTATCCCGACTTCCGAGACAGGTATGTTTCTGATTTTGAGGACAAAATCCTTAAAAAGGTGGGGTGAATGTAAGAACCCGCACCGCTAATTAAGGTAATTAGTGAATTAATTATGATAATTAGGAAATAATTCCATAATTGACCCTAATAATTATTATGAGGCTTTAATAATTACAATTAGTGGGTAAGAATGCTGAAAGTCGCTTTTCGGAAGAAAAGCGCAGATACCGATTCTGCTACTCGGTATAAATGCGTACCGGAAAAGTATCCCAGAAAATTATAACGAATGCATGATAATTACTAGAATATTATGTAGGACTTGTAAAACAAGTTTCAAGTCAAAATAACGTAATCTGATGCCAGAACTGATACTGGCTATGGAAAAGCGCATACCGGAAAGGTGCTCCGAAAAATAAAATAAAAATATGACAAATCTTAGAAAAATGCGTAGGTCTAGATTCCAAAGTTTGAGATCAAGATCTTTTACTTTGCTATTAAGGCTAATACTGCGCGTGTGTGGCCTTGTGCCTATAAATAGACCCATTAAGGGCACAAAACCCTAGGCCATATTCATTCCTACGTGAGAATTCTGCAGCCTTGTGACCAGCCACCTTGCTTGCTCCATTTCTTCCTCCTTTCTCACCAAAGTCACCTCCTTTGAGCATTGTTTCCCTTCTTGATCAAGTAAACACTTGAGTGTGGGCATGGGAGAGTGCATAGTGTGCCTTTTCTGAGTGGTGAGGTTCTGTTTGGGTTGGTTGTGAGAGTTGTCTTGGGTTGTAGGGGTGGTTTGAGCTTGGTGTGATTACCTTGTTGCTTAAAGAAGCAACCTTTGGGTAGAAAGACCAAGTCTTGTGCACCATTTTCGTGCACCTTGTTTGGCCTGAGTTGAGGAGCTTTTGGAGAGCTCCAAGAGCACATTATACTCTGTTTCAAGCTTGGGGTAAGTTCCTACACCTTTGATCTTAAGTTTTAATGCTTAAAGTTGGTGTCTTGGCATGTAAAAGATTAAAATGAAGTAACCAACACCTAAGTGAACTTGTATATGCTTAAAAATGGATCCTTTAACGTGTACATGTGTTAAAAGTGTGATCTTTGGACTGGATATCCACGAAATGCAGAAACTGCATTCTGTCGTGAGATATCCGGATATTTGTCGAACAGATATCCGGATATCGATATCCGGATATGGTATCCGGATATTGATATCCGGATATGGGACCTGGGTATCCGGATATGTCCAGTGTGATATCCGGATATGGCATATCCGGATATGTCCCTTCTGATATCCGGATATCCTGGGTTTGCACAGACAGTAGCTGTGCTGTGTGAACAGTAAGCTAATGGGTGTTTGTGGACCCTAGATTAAGGAAGTTAAACTTCTGTAATAAATGAACTAAGTCAGAATCATATGATTAAGGGCTTATGGCTTTGTTGGAAGCCTTAAGACGTAAAACGTAAAGGAAAGGCGTAGTCTTTAAGTTGTATGCTTGTGGTGCATAAATATTGATGTATTATTGGTCCATATCAGATTGTGATACTGCTGTTTTTGGACTTGTGAGTGGTTGGACTCTTGGCTTGGATAGCTAGCTTGCAAGGTAAGCTTTCGTGTCCTCGGTTTAGCCATTTTGTTGTTCCACCATGTCCCATGGGGATGGGTTTATGCATGCTGTGTTACATGCTTTAATATTTTGGAAATGCTGTTGAGCTATTTATATGCAATGTGCTTTTATGAGATGCATGTGGTGTCCACCTATACGGTAAGCCTGAGTATGTAGTACATACAAGATGGTGAGGCTGTGGGTGAGGTGCAGGTAGCGTCCATGTACTCATGTAGGTATAGACGTATTCCTACATTTCTATGGCCAGTAGATTTGATAAACACACATGGCATGATTAATTGCTGCATCGCATAGTTTTGGAACTTATATTGTAAATACTGTTTTTGAACTTATATTACACATGTAAGTGAGCTTGGGGTGGAAACTCCTTGAGTACCCCTTGTCTTACTGAGATTTCTTGTTAGAGATCTCACCCCACGTTTGGGGACGCTTATTTCAGGATCAGGTAATGTTGAGGGCTCAGGTGGCAGGAGGCATGAGCTGAGTTGATATGATGATATGCTGACTGCTGTTATGTTTTCCGCTTTGTTTGAGTTATTATGTTTAGACTGTTATTGGGCTTTGTTGCCTTATTTGGTGAGCATGGGGTTTGTCCATGCCACATGATTGTTTTTGTCCTTTAATTCGATGTTGTAATTAAAGTATCAGGATTTTGACCAAGGCTACGTGTTGTAGTCCTGTGGTTTTAGATACTCACATTATAATGAGGTATTCAGTTAGTTGTCTTGCAATTTACATACAGGCAGTATTTTATGAAATTGATTAAGTAATCAAGTTGGCTAAGGTTAATGACGTCATAATTGAATTAAAGAAAAAGTTATTCCGCATTTTAATTAAGCGTGGCTTAATACGATAGTATGTTAACAATCCGGGTTAACACGGGCTGTTACAGTAATCATCAACAAAGATCTATCCGAAGATCAAGAAAAGGAGCTGGTGGAAGTTTTAAAAGCTCATAAAACCGCAATAGGATGGTCTATTGCTGATTTAAAGGGCATAAATCCTTCTTTTTGTACACATAAGATTCTCCTGGAAAATGATATTAAACCCGTAAGGCACCCACAAAGGAGATTGAACCCAACAATGAAAGAGGTGGTAAGGAAAGAGGTTGTAAAGCTTCTTGATGCAGGAATGATTTACCCAATTTCTGATGCTGCCTGGGTAAGTCCGGTTCAAACAGTGCCAAAGAAGGGTGGGGTAACAGTAATTACCAATGCAAAACAAGAGTTAATTCCAACCAGAACTATCACGGGTTGGAGAATGTGTGTTGATTACAGGAGGTTGAACACAGCTACACGGAAAGATCATTTTCCACTACCCTTTATTGATCAAATGCTGGAAAGATTGGCGGGCCACTCTTATTATTGCTTCTTGGATGGGTATTCAGGCTACAACCAAATACCTGTAGCTCCTGAAGACCAGGAAAAGACAACTTTTACTTGCCCATTTGGAGTCTTTGCATACAGAAGAATGCCATTCGGCCTTTGCAATGCACCTGCCACATTCCAAAGGTGCATGCTGTCCATTTTTTCAGATATGGTGGAGAAAGGTCTAGAGGTATTTATGGATGACTTCTCTGTTTTTGGCTCTAATTTTGATTTTTGTTTGAACAATTTATCTAAAGTTTTGAAAAGATGTAATGAGACAAATCTGGTTTTAAATTGGGAAAAGTGCCATTTTATGGTAACTGAAGGTATAGTGCTGGGACACAAAATTTCTAATGCAGGGATTGAAGTTGATAAAGCAAAATTAATGTTAATTGATCAACTTCCCATTCCTATAAATATAAATGCTGTTAGGAGTTTTCTAGGACATGCAGGTTTTTACAGGCGGTTCATCAAGGATTTCTCCAAGATTGCTAAGCCATTAAGCCAACTCTTGGTGAAAGATTCTGAATTTTTGTTTGATGATGCTTGTTCAAAGGCCTTCCATGTGTTAAAAGAAAAGCTTACTACAGCTCCAGTGCTTACAGCTCCCGATTGGAACCTTCCATTTGAACTCATGTGTGACGCCAGTGCGTATGCAATTGGTGCAGTCCTTGGTCAGCGTAAGGAAAAATTATTACATGTCATTTACTATGCTAGCAAAGTTTTGAATGATGCTCAGATTAATTATACAACAACTGAGAAAGAAATGTTAGCAGTAGTTTATGCACTGGACAAATTTAGACCTTACTTGTTAGGATCTAAAATTGTTGTTTTTACTGACCATTCTGCAATTAAGTTTTTGATGACTAAGCAGGACGCTAAACCACGATTGTTAAGGTGGATGCTACTTTTTCAAGAATTTGATTTGGAAATTCGGGACAAAATTGGAGTAGAAAACAAAGTGGCTGATCATCTCTCTAGAATCTAGGCAAAAGAACTACAAGATAGTTCAGAAAAAGAAATCAATGATTATTTTCCTGATGAGAAGGTGATGGCAGTCTTTGTTCCCCCATGGTTCGCAGATTCTGCCAACTACAAAGTGATAAGAGAGTTGCCTCCCAACCTTACAAGGCAACAATAGAAGAAATTTCTGCGAGAAGTAAGGCGTTATTTCTGGGAGGATCCACATCTATATTTCCAATGTGCTGATGGGATCCTTCGCAGATGTGTTCCGGAGTTTGAAGTGGGCCAGATTTTATGGCATTGCCATTCTTCTAACTATGGAGGACATTTTGGGGGCAATAGAACCGCGCAGAAGGTTTTACAAAGCGGTTACTACTGGCCAACACTTTTTAAGGATGCAAGAGATTGCGTAGAAAAATGTGATAAATGTCAAAGGACAGGAAATATCTCACGAAAGGATGAGATGCCTCTGAATAATATTTTAGAGGTGGAACTATTTGATGTTTGGGGCATTGATTTTATGGGTCAATTTCCATCTTCTTATTCTAACCAATATATCCTTGTGGCTATGGATTATGTCTCTAAGTGGGTAGAAGCTGCTGCTCTTCCCACTAATGATGCTAAGGTGGTTGTAAATTTTCTAAGGAAAAATATTTTTACAAGGTTTGGAGTGCCTCGAGCTATCATTAGTGATGGGGGTACTCACTTTTGTAACAGACATTTTGAGGGTTTGTTGGATAAATATGGAGTGAGACACAAGATAGCCACACCATATCATCCTCAAACTAGTGGGCAAGTGGAAGTCTCCAATAGGGAGATAAAAAGAATCCTAGAAAAGACAGTAGGGATTTCTAGGAAAGATTGGGCCAAAAAGCTTGATGATGCACTTTGGGCATACAGGACTGCATTCAAAACTCCAATCGGCATGTCACCTTATCAGTTGGTATATGGCAAACCTTGTCATTTACCAGTGGAGTTAGAACACAAAGCTTTGTGGGCCACAAGATTTTTAAATTTTGAACTATCCGGAGCCCAAAAGAAGAGAATATTGCAGCTAAATGAGCTAGATGAGTTCAGAAGAACTGCTTATGAAAGTGCACAAATTTATAAAGAAAAGACAAAGCAGTGGCATGATAGCAGGATCAAGCATAAAGAGTTTGCACCTGGTCAACAGGTATTATTGTACAATTCTCGATTGAAGTTGTTTCCAGGAAAACTTAAATCTCGTTGGTCTGGTCCCTTTATAGTGAAGAATATATTTCCATATGGCACCATTGAAATCTCTCCCCTGAATGATGAGAGATCCTTTAAAGTAAATAGAAATCGGCTCAAGTTTTATTATGGAGAACCTGTGAATAGAGAGATAATTTCTGTCTCTTTAACTTCACCCGATTAAACATGGTTCCAGTCAGGCTCGTGACATTAAACAAGTGCTTACTGGAGGCAACCAGTGGACATCTTTAAAAAAAAGGGGGGGGGGGGTAAGTCCACGCTGATAGCGTGGTTCCCACGCTAGCAGCATGGACCAGCAGAAATCGACAGTGAGTACCGCGCTGAGAGCGCGAGATCCGCACCATCAGCGCGGTAGGTGCAAAAAGGGCAGAGAGTACCGCGCTCACAGCGCGGGAATGGCGCTGTGAGCGCGGGAGTCGCGTCCAGTTTTTAAGAAGGGGGAAAACCCTATTTTTCCCCCACTTCCCCCCTCTCTCTCTCACGCCGCCACCCTCCCCCCTCTTCCCCTTCCCCTCTTCTTCTTCATTCCCTTCTTCCTCTTCCCCTTCTTCTTCTCCTACTCCACTCATCTCCACCATTTTCCTCTTCATTTTTCTTTCTTTCTCACACTCACACACATTTCCCTCACTACCCATTCCCCATATTTTGTTTCCCCATTCATCCCCACATCTCCCTCAACCATTGAAGGGTCAGGGTTAGGGTTCTAATAAACTTAGGGATTCATCACTACGTGGTAGATTTTTTTGTTCCTTCTTCAAATGGCAGGAGACAAGGTAAGTGTTCACCCTTTTGTTTTTAAATTTGAAATCCTATTTGTGGATAGAATGATGATGATGGGTTTTGGATGATGCATGCTAAGTGTTTGACGAAATGATTGAGTTAGAATTTTATTTTTTTCTTTCTTCCAAATGCTCATAAAAAAATGAGATGAGTGAATGATGGTTACAATATTTTGCCTATAATAGAAATGCATGCTAGGTATTTTACCTAAAGAATGAATGTACACATGCCACTGTTGCGCTCCTATTTTCATATTCATACCATGTCTTTGCTGTCATATTGGTGTCCGAAATTTAAATGCTATTTTGGTTTGCCTTATTATTACTGGTATGTAATATGGTGAGATGATTGGGCTGAGTACAATGTTACCCTACCATATGCATGAGATAAATCTAGGAATTGTCATTGGTTGTCTCCTATTGTGGATTTTAATGCTGTCTATATTTGTATGCTATCTGTATTGGAACTTTTCTGCATGCAGCAAAAGAAGGTCGGCAAAAAGCCCTCAGGTACAACGGGAACCAAAAGACAAAGAGCCCCTGCTCTAGTAGACTTTGATGGTAACCGGTTTCTGAATCCGGAAGCCCAAGACCGGTACCAGAACTGGTTTTTAAGGAAGAAGATCATACCGGAACGAAGGATAAGCAGTCTCCTGGCGGATGACTGTCCGGTGAGCATTACAATTCAAAGGAGGAAATGGAACAAGTTGATACAACTTCCAAGGGCAAGCTGCAGCACCATATTGCGCGAATTCTGTGCCAATGCTGGGTCAGGGGGAAAGAAGTATCTTTTACAGCCTTCCAAATTGAGAGGTTGCTGAACACCTCTTGGGAAGCAACCCAATCTTGTTTCTTCACAGACACATTCAACAGGATGCAGCCTGTTGACGGATTGTATAGGGAAAAAATGCCAGCTTTGGCTACCACTGTTCGGGAAGGCATCACTCAGCCATATTCTGCCTGGAAAGCCAAACAAGGCCAGCCAGAAGTGCCAGAAAAATTGGATAGGCTGGACCTCAATGAAGAAGCAATTTTCTGGCACTCCTTCATCAATTCCACCATCATAGCTTCTACTAGTTTAAGTGATGTCAATGTGGAAAGGGCAGTATTGCTGTATACTCTGCTGGGAGATTACAATCTGCATATTGGGGCTATTCTGTCTGATAGAATAGCCCACATCATTACTCATGGGAGGTTAGATTTTAGTCTGGCTCACTGCTCCCTCATTGAGCAGCTTTGCATACAAGCAGGGGTAGAAATACCAGATGATGAGCCCAGAGATGTAAAGACAAAAGCAGATCTAACACAAAATCAGTATAATGAAATGCAGAAGGAGTCCAGAAGGCAAGCTATCTAGAAAGCATCTGGCGGTGCTGTTCCACCACCTGCCCCAGTCTCAGAACCATCTACATCTACTGACTCTCAGTTGCTCCAACAGTTACTAGTTCAGAACAACTACATGATGAGCATGTTGGAGAGACTGTGCTTGGATAGGGGAATTGACACAGCTGGATTAATGGGTCAAGTTCCACCTGGTACACAGGCGGGTCCATCTATGCCTTCCACTACTGCAGATGATGATACCCTCGGTGATTTTGAGGTTGATGAGTTTATGGATGACATCTGAGTTTACTCCTCCAGTGTCATTTACTGCATTTTGTTTAAATTTTCTTGAAACAATTTAGTTTTAGATTTTGAAAACAGGGTTGAACAAAGTTAAGGTTGCTGGAATTTTAAATTGGTTTACATTTTCTTGATTATTTTGCTTTGGATATTAACAATTATGTGTGTACTCCATCTGGCAGCCTACGCTATAATCTAGATTAGTTTGTTGCTGAGGACAGCAACATTCTAAATCTGGGAATTATCGCATACATGCTGAATGCAAGATTGCAAGGTTGATGAATATGGTGGAACTACACCATACACCATGAAAAGGAAGTCTTGTATTGAAAAAGAAAAAAAATTCTCAGGTTCAATTATGCTTGATTAAATTCTGGATGCATAAACTGCTAGCATGATATTGTATAGGCAATTTCTTTCAACTAGTATGTCTGAATTTCTAGGCTTGAATGATTAATAAATGCCTAAATGATTATTTTGGAAATCTAGTTTGACATCATAGCTAGTGAGTTTTTGTGCCCAAACACTTATTTTGAGAGACTTCACTTTGATAACATTCTAGAACTTGCTCTGTTTCTCTGAGATGCATGCTATGATTGAAATGATTAAGGAAAATTTTATTCTGTTAACCATGGCCAAATAACCTACATAAATAAATTTTTCCATTGTTAACCCCTTTGAGCCTGAAGCCTTTGTGTTCATACTTCCTGTTGAGTGCTTAACCATATTCCTATTGTCTTACCTTAATTGAGATTGAATCACTGAGGTTTTTGAAATAGAACAAAGAAATTGAGGTAAGCTCCACAAAGGTCAATGTAAAAGGCGACTGAATTGTGCCTTTAAAATAAAAAGAAAAAGCAAAAGGAAAAAGGGTGAATATAAAGAAAATGTGGCTGAAGGAATTAATTCCCGAAATTCTGTGGGAACATTAGTGGAG
>JAVKPL010013018.1:0-64927 GCA_032173675.1 Gastrolobium villosum | reverse complement strand
TTTTTTTACCTCATAACTATTCCAACAACTCTTTAATAAAACCTCTTATATTTAGATTTTTAATAAAAAGGAATAGTTTTCTTCTATTGTAAGTGATAGTTATTCTCCTGCCACTGACTCAAAATGCAAACGGGGTTCACAGAATAATGAGGTGAAAAAAAAAAATATCATGGTAGAACCCATATACTATTGTCTCTGGTGAAGGGGTAATTTTCTCCTACGAAAACTATTATCCTTTAATAAAATAAAAAGTTTGAGTTATTTTCGTTGCCCAAAAAATAAAAATAATCAATTCCCCAAATTATGTCAACATATTCAAACTCACAACTTAATTTTTATATGTAGCTAAATAATATTAAACCTAGTTTAGCAAATACCATGAACTAGGACTAGTCTCTCCAAATATTATGAATATGTTAAGAATAAAATAAATAAAAATGAGATTTTGGCTTCAAATGGCTTTATTGAGGAAACTTGACTTCTTGCATGGGGTGTTTTTTCCAAATTATTCTCTTTTTTTTTATTCAAATACTTCAAGGTTTAAATAGATAATACAAGACAACCTTAGAAATAACTAGTCACTAGCACTAGATAGACTCCACTAATAACTATAACCTATCATTTAGGAAAGTTGAAATAGAAATAACCACCTACTACTTAAACAACCAAATAATTCAGAAAATAATAAAATAAAAATAAAAAACTGTCACATTCTATCCCCCTAAAAATAACTATTGTCCTCAAGAGTAAATTCAACATCAAGTAATTGAATCATCTTCAATATCCGCTTCTCCTTCACTTTCATCCATCACCGCCTCGCTGTCGCTCTATTTTGTCACTGCTTGGATGGTGAAGAAGTTTTTGCAGCAATGGCCTGGAGTGAATGCACCATTACAACGAATGAGAGTCAAACCGGAGGAGGCGCCACTGCCGGGAGATGCAGCACCGCTGGTGGGAGTGGATAAAGGTGAACCCTTGGTGTTGCTGACTATTATGGTACATCACACATTCTAAACATGAAAGATGATCTTCTGATCGTGGGCCTCGTATAGTTTTGCCTTCCCAATAGCATATAAGAGGGTGTTGGGCCTGTTAGCCACAAAACGTCCAACAGGTTGGAGAATTGGTTGAACATCACCTTGAATTGCTCAGACAAAGACTGGACCGCGTTGCTTACTGTTATGGTATGTCGCACATTCTTAGCAGGAAAGATGATCTTCTAATCGCGGGCCTTGTATGGTTTTGCCAACCCAATAGCAGATGAGAGGATGTTGGGCCTGTTAGCCACCAAGACGTCTAACTGGTTAGAGAATTGGTTGAACATCTCCTTGAATTGCTACGACAAAGACTGGACCGCGTCTTCTAATTTCTAAATGTGTTTGTCCATACTTGAACAAAATAAAAAAAAGGGACTTTGGCTTCAAATGATTTTACTGAGAAAAAGCTTGACCTTTTGCACAGAGTTCTTTTTTCCAAATATTTCTTCTAGTCTTTTTTTTTTATTTATTCAAATACTTCAAGGTTTAAATAGATAATACAAGACAACATTAGAAATAACTACCTACTAACACTAGATAGACTCCACTAATAACTATAACCTATCATTTAGGAATTTTGAAATAGAAATAAGAGTAAATACTCATTTTGGTCCCTAACAAAAAATACGGTCCACACTTTAGTCCCTTACAAAAGAAAATTAGTATCGAGATCCCTAAAAAATTCAAAGTGGACCCATTTAGTTGAAATCATTGTCACTTACAAATTAAAAAAAAAAAACCATATTAGTCTCTCAAAAGGACTAAAATGGATCCACTTTTAATTTCATAGGGAACAACAGACTAATTTTTTTTTGTAAGGGACTAAAGTGGGGATCGAGTTTGTTGTTAGGGACCCAAATGAATATTTACTCTAGAAATAACTACCCAATGCTTAAAAAACCCAACAATTCAGAAAATAATAAAATAAAGGGTTTTATAAGAGTTATGTTGTAGGAAAAATGATTGTGTAATATTATAGAGATTCATTTTACGTGCCAGAGTTTTTTTTTTTTTGCTGCAGGCCCACAAAATGTTGTGAGTGTAAGAAATTTTTTTTGATCATGTTAAATGATAGATGATAAACCCTAAAATAAAAATAGAAAACCGTAACAGAATATCAAATTTTTTTCGATGATGCACACTTTTTAATACACCCATTACAAATCAATCCAAATTGAATTTTTTTTTCAAAAAACAAATTTTTTTAATGATAATTAATTATCATCCAATTAGCATTAAATACACATAAAAAAGTTTCCTAAAACTAAATATAATAATTAAAAATCAATTAATATTAAATACGTAAAATAAGAAATTTAAAATAAACCAGCCTTAATAATTACAGAAAAGCTTTACTAGAAAAAAATTGAAAAACAATTAAATTCAAAACATGTATCAAATCCGGGAACAGTGACCAAAATGTCATCTTTTGACAAAAAATTTATCCAAATGCCACGCGAACAATATTTTTTACCAGACTGCCACATAAGCATAATTCGCTACGATTGGTAGCAATTTATGTTCGCCAATGAATTTTTGACACGTGACACACTTTCGCAGAAAAAACTGACGTGTCATAATTCGCTACCACTGGTAGCGAATTTGGTCTGCAATATGACCATGTGTCACGAAATCATTGGCCACGAAATTCACTACTAGTGGTAGCGAATTATGACATGTGACAGTTTGATAAAAAATACGTTCGCGTGGCATTCGGATAAAAAATTTGGCAAAACGTGGCACTTTGATCACTGTTCCTCAAATCTGAGCCCATAGCATTTCTGAATTATATAATTCTAGCGATTTTTTTTTAAAAAAATTGACCTCAAATACTCAAACTGCATCATGACATTAACTTGCAAGGTTATATTTACAAACTTTTTATTTATAAACTCGTACAAATTACATTATGTTTGATCGGTAATACACTCTTGAGTAGAGTATTACCATTCAGACATAATGTAGTTTGTAAAAAAAATAATTCATGAATATAACCCCACTCACACTCATCTGCTCAAAAGCTGCAATCATTCCGAAAAAAATTCTGGGGAATGATTTTCAGTTGTGCCATTATTCTTTGGAAATACATATGTCATGTTATAGGGAAATACTTAGGTCATGTTATATACATATTTCCCCTTGTGTCTATAACATGACATAAGCATTTTTCTACAACATGACATAACTATTTCCCTTATTTTTTCATAAGACTTTTATTCGTATATTATTTTTTTCCGTGACTTTTTAAAAAAGAATTCAAGAACAAAATTTTAGATAAAGGAGGTTATAGTTAGTTAGTTACTATCTTTTTTTCTTACTATATCTTATTACTAAATCTTAACGTTGATTTTCGTCAATCTAACAATTTTAATTTATTGGGTTATACTTATTAATTAATTATTAATTTCTAATAATTATAACTATTAGATTGACAAAAATTAATGATTGAGATTTAACAGTAAGAGATAGTAAGAAAAAGATATAATAAGTATAACATCTCTCGTTGCTATCAACACATGAATTTTTGTTTGAGAATTCTCTAAATACACAAATTTATATAGTTTGGAAATTATTTTAACTCTAGTTTTCTCTCTTTGTGTGTGTGTGTATATATATATATATATATATATATATATATATATATATATGGGATAAGATCCTTTGACACCGGTGTCAAACTTTGAAATTTGACACCAGATCCCAACCGTTGATTTTCGCTAATCAACGGTTATCGTTTATTAGAATTAACAATTAATTAATGAGTGTAATTTCCAATAAATAATAACAGTTGATTGGCGGAAATCAACGGTTGGGATCAGGTGTCAAATTTCAAAGTCTGATACCGATGTCAAAGGATCCTGCCCCTATATATATATATATATATATATATATATATATATATATATTAAAATTTTTAGTACATGAAATCAACTCAAATTTAGTCAAAAATCATTTTAATTTAATTTTAATTTTAATTATCTGAATTGGGACTTTATCCTTATTAATTTTAGTCATTTTACTTATTTAAATAAGAGTCATTAAGTAAATTATTAAAATTTAGTAAATCACTTATTTTTAAATTATTTGTATTCCCGTTTAATTCATATTTCCTTAATGAATTTTAAATATGAAAAATGTATTTCTAAATCAACTTAAAATATATAAAATCGAAATTAATTTTATTTCTATTAATTTTGAACCTAAAATTCCTAAATTTATTTCATTCTTCTAAAAAGCATTAATTTGTTTTGCGTCTACATATATGTCCTTTACAAATTGGACAAAAGTGAAGTGGATAAAAAAAATCAATTAATTTTCACCAAAAAAAAATTAAATCAATTAATTATAGCAAAAATGAATCTTATCAATCCATTTATGTTGAGATAAAAACCAGGGGTTTTTGACCCTTTTGCCTTTCATTAATTAATTAATAATCATTTTGTCCTTTATCCAAAACTCTCTATCAATCTGCCACTATTTAATCGATTAACTTCAAGATTTAATAGATTAAATGGTCAAAACTGGAAAAAAATGTTGACTTGAAGATTTAATCGATTAAATCTTCAACTTAATCGATTAAATCTCACTCTTAATTGATTTAATCGATTAAAATTTATATTTAATCGATTAAATATCCCAAATGAGCGTGGAAGCATTGATTGAATGAGACAAACACGGTATTGGAGGTTATTTAAATTTAATGTAGCAGGAGTTAATTGCGATTTGTATTTAATAGGAGGTGATTGCGTCCTATTATATTCACAATCACTTTTCCATTTGAATTTTGTATTTAATAGGAGGTGATTGCGTCCTATTAAATACAAAATGCAATCAACTACTATTAAATTCAAAACTTAATCAATTCTTATTATATTATATTCAAAATACAATATGGCTCGTTTGGTGGACAGGATAGGATAAGGGTAGGATATGATATGAGGCTGATAAGGGTAGGATATGATATGGGGCTGATAAGCCCATATCATGTCCTGTGTTTGATGAGCACCTGATTAGCAATATGATAAAATTATGTAAAAGGCGAAAAGAAAAACAAAAAATAAAATATAATGCAATAAATACTAATATATTGAGTAGTGTGGGAATATATTGGGTAACGTGAGGATATATTGGGTATCCAATATTGATATCCTATCCTGTTGAATCCTAACCCAGCTCCCCCAATAGGATAAGAAATCATGTATTGGATAGGATAAAATGAGACAATAGGATAAGCTAATCATATCCTATTGACCCACCAAACAAGAGATAAAAATAGGATATGATAAGTTATCCTATCCTATCTTCCTTATCAGGTGCTCCAAACAGGCCCTTAAATTCAAAACTTAATCAAGTCTTATTATATTATATTCAAAATTCAAATTCGAAATTCAATCAATTTTCTAGTTGTGTTTTAAATTTAATAGGAGCTGATTGCATTTTGTATTTAATAGGACGCAATCAGCTCCCATTAAATACAAAATTCAGATGGAAAACTATATGTGAATATTAAATACAAAACACAATCTCTCGACTGTGTCCGTTACTTTCCTTTTTCTGCTACACACGTACCAAAAGAAAATCACAAAACGTACAACAGAGATTCTCAAGATTTTCAATTGATGCACTAACTTCAACTAGTTACAAACCTTGTCTTTCGGTGGCTATTGATAGTAAGGATAAAATATTCTTTTTATATGAAATAGAGATTGAGATTATATTTTCTTAATCTCTAGACTAATCTCGTTGGGTTCGGCATCAATTTTTTAAATGCTTTTTGAATCTAATAGGAGTTAATTACGTTTTAAATTTAATAAGAATTGTTTACGTTTTAAATTTAATAAATGCTGTTTACGTTTTAAATTTAATAATGCGATTTGAATTTAACAAATTGTGTTTTCTATTTACTAGAACGTAATCGGGTCTTATAAA
This sequence comes from Gastrolobium villosum, assembly GCA_032173675.1. Lineage (NCBI taxonomy): Eukaryota > Viridiplantae > Streptophyta > Magnoliopsida > Fabales > Fabaceae > Gastrolobium > Gastrolobium villosum. The sequence goes on along the minus strand of JAVKPL010013018.1, from coordinate 58,961 downwards.
ATAGAAACTTCAAATGGAAATCTGATTGTCAAAATTCACATAATTTCAGACTCTGGATTGAGACTTTAATATATATATATATATATATATATATATATATATATATATATTAAAATTCATTCAAATTTTAGTACATGAAATCAACTCAAATTTAGTCAAAAATCATTTTAATTTAATTTTAATTTTAATTATCTGAATTGAGACTTTATCCTTATTAATTTTAGTCATTTTACTTATTTAATTAAGAGTCACTAAGTAAATTATTAAAATTTAGTAAATCACTTATTTTTAAATTATTTGTATTCCCGTTTAATTCATATTTCCTTAATGAATTTTAAATATGAAAAATTTATTTCTAAATCAACTTAAAATATATAAAATCGAAATTAATTTTATTTCTATTAATTTTAAACCTAAAATTCCTAAATTTATTTCATTCTTCTAAAAAGCATTAATTTGTTTTGCGTCTACATATATGTCCTTTACAAATTGGACAAAAGTGAAGTGGATAAAAAAATCAACTAATTTTCAATAAAAAAAAATTAAATCAATTAATTATAGCAAAAATGAATCGTATCAATCCATTTATGTTGAGATAAAAATCAGGGGTTCTTGACCCTTCTGCCTTTCATTAATTAATTAATAACCATTTTGTTCTTTATTCAAAACTTTCTACCAATCTGCCACTATTTAATCGATTAACTTAAAGATTTAATAGATTAAATGGTCAAAACTGGAAAAAATTGTTGACTTGAAGATTTAATCGATTAAATCTTCAACTTAATCAATAAAATCTCACTCTTAATTGATTTAATCGATTAAAATTTATATTTAATCGATTAAATATCCCAAATAAGCGTGGAAGCATTGATTGAATGAGACAAACACGGTATTGGAGGTTATTTAAATTTAATGTAGCAGGAGTTAATTGCGATTTGTATTTATTAGGGAGTGATTGCGTCCTATTATATTCACAATCACTTTTCCATTTGAATTTTGTATTTAATAGGAGGTGATTGCGTCCTATTAAATACAAAATGCAATCAACTCCTATTAAATTCAAAACTTAATCAATTCCTATTATATTATATTCAAAATTCAAATTCAAAATTCAATCAATTTTCTATTTGTGTTTTAAATTTAATAGGAGCTGATTGCATTTTATATTTAATAGGACACAATCAGCTCCCATTAAATATAAACTTCAAATGGAAAACTATATGTGAATATTAAATACAAAACACAATCTCTTGACTGTGTCCATTACTTTCCTTTTTCTGCTACACACGTGCCAAAAGAAAATCACAAAACGTACAACAGAGATTCTCAAGATTTTCAATTGATGCACTAACTTTAACTAGTTACAAACCTTGTCTTTCGGTGGCTATTGATAGTAAGGATAAAATATATTTTTTATATGGAATAGAGATTAAAATTATATTTTCTTAATCACTAGACTAACCTCGTTGGATTCGGCATCAATTTTTTATAAATATTTTTTTATCAAGATGGAGCGCATCAATTTTTTTTATAGATGCGTTTTGAAATTAACAGGAGTTAAATACGTTTTAAATTTAATAGAAATTAATTACGTTTTAAAATTAATAAGAATTGATTGCATTTTAAATTTAATAAGTGCTGTTTACGTTTTAAATTTAATAATGCGATTTGAATTTAATGAGAGGTGATTGTGTTTTCTATTTACCATGACGTAATCGGGTCTTATAAAATAGAAACTTCAAATGGAATTCTGATTGTCAAAATTCCATGATATTTCATTCTCTTAACAATTTCAGACGCTGGATTTTTTGTTTATATAACACTGAAGCAACTGACCCATCACCCCCTACATCAAATTCAAAACCCAAGATTCTTCCTTTATTTCTTATCTTCATCCTTCTCCTTCTGAGTCTGAGCAACTGTGTTTATAGTTGTGCCCACCGGGAGAGAGACATTCGGGTTACTGAAGGGTATCACCCCCACCATTTGTCCTTAGCTAACCCCACAATCATGCCATCAGGTCCTAAGAAGAGGAGATCTGCTAGGAGGAAAGCTGCCAATAAAAAGAAGGAACAACAAGAAACCAACCCCAACCCTTTAACCAACAACCCACAAGGTACTGTCCCCTGATATTATACAGAACTTTATGCATGCAAAGGTTTATCCTTTTCGAATATGATTACTTTTTGGTGTCTTTGGTCAATTTGGGTAGATGGGTATCTGCTCATTGTTCTTGTTTTGCATTTAATCTTGTTGGGATTTTTTTTTGGGAATATGCCTTTTCGCATGGATTTATCATTCAAAAAGATTAGATTTTATTTTACTATATGTAACTTTGAAAATTGTAATGATTGATTGTGTTTGGGGTAGTTGGGGCCGGTACGTTAGTTCGGTTGGTTGATTGATAATGGTATTGAAATTGATTTATTCAATGACAAATGTTAGGAAATGATGAGTTGAAGTCCAAAGATGAGAAAGGAAATGATGGAGTTGAGGGTGGTTCACCGGCGTATCGTGACCACGATCATTCATTCAATGAAGGGAATGAAGAGATGGAAAGCACAGACCAATTTTCTACTCAGTCATCTGCTAATGTTGCCAAATCATTGGAAGAACTCCCTAGTGATATTAAGATTGATGAAGCCGAAGGGGGAAAGGAAGGTCGTGTTGTGATGGATGTGGATTTAAAATCTGAGGAGAGTTGTGAGAGCAAAGATGCAAATGTTGTGCACGTTGAGTCTGCCGAGGAATTAGATTATGGGAATGTGAACTCCAGTTCTTCAATTGCTGGAACCGTCACTGTGAAGAACTCAAAGGATGAGCCCTATTATTCCGTAAAAGAGACAGTGGCATTTGTGGTCACTCTGAATAACTCAGAGGATGAGCCCAATTATTCAGTAGAAGAACCATTTGCATTTGATGTGTTGATTAAAGCCATCGAGTCTACACTTGACGAAATGACTAATGAAAATGCACCAGTTAAGGAGACTGGTAATTCAGTTGCTGGAAATGATTTACTAGAGAAATCAATGGGCTCTCAAGTAGGAGCAACTGATCTTGCTATGAAGAAAAATGAAGATAGAGTATATCCCTTCTCTGATGAGAACGTTAGAACATCAGGTTTGGAGGAACATAAGCCAAAGGAAATTGACAATAAAGTACCAGAATCAGTGTCCCATAGTCATATCCCTGAATCTACTAATGGTGCTGAACATGTTAATGGTTCTGTCACTCCAGAATGCTCTGAAAATGAGGTTATATATTCATGAGACACTTCTGGTTTGTGAACTTTTTGTTAACAATTTTTTAAAATTTGGTTTTGTTTTCTGATTGATATGCAGCCTCCAGTAGCATCAGCTCCGCGTATAGAGCAAAAGTCCTCCTGGTGGAGTTGCTGTGGACTGTTCGAAGTTCTGTTTGGCTCCAATAGATAAGTTCAGGTTGGGGATTATTTTATCTCAGATATTTATGTTTATTTATTTATTTATTTTTGAAGTTTGAGCTCCCTGCTAACTTCACAGTACACATATGCTTTCTCATGCCTGTTTTTGATTGTTTTGGTTGCTTACCTTGTTACATTGTTGCTAACTAGTCTGATTATCTTCAATTTATGACTTCTAGGTTTTAGAAGAGAAATTTGATGGTGTTATTGTATTCACTAATTACTGCTCAGTTGATTATGGTCTTCTTTGATGGCATGTCTTATTTTTGTTTTCATGTATGAATTATGCTGTGTATTCTGGTTTTAATAGTCATGTTTTTAATCCGATAATGGAGTATACAATGACAAAGTTAGGAGATAACATATTTGTGCCACATATTTTTTCTCTACAACTTTTTCAGTCTTAAGTTGTGATGAATTTTAAGCTTTTTATTCTGTCCAAATTGTGCTGTAGCACCTAACAGTTCAGGACTGTAAGTAAATAAAAAAAGTAGTAAGCCTATGCCAGTCCTGAACTGTTGGTAGCATGGAGAGATAACAAAAGCTGTAGCAGATGTAATGAGAAAGATAAAAAATTATTATTGATCTTTCTCATTACTTTTTATTTTTCATGATTTGCTAAAAAGAAGGTTTTATCCTCTGTTCTAAACTTTAGGGGGATCAGTTTGCTAAATCTTTGATAGGGCACTAGAAATCAAGAGTTGCTTGGACTGCAGTGTTAAAAGTTACTTAGCATGCAAGTGTATATGATCCAGTTAGGTATAGCAATCGTAAAATTCCTCTGCTCTATCCTATAAAAGGTTATACAGAAATCATCCTTTTTTTCTTAATTTATGTATTTGTACTTTCTATTTTATTCTCTAATTGAGTCATCAGATATTTTGGGTTGTGTTCTAGTTCATCTTCGTAGAGTAAATTTGAGAATTGAGACCGCAGTTTTCTAGGTTTCAAGAATCTTGACATAGCAGAATTGTATCTGTATGCATTGCTTTGTTTGCTTGCTAATTATTTGCGAGTGTATTTATCAATTTATGAATTCTCTTATATTTTTATAATGCTGACTATGGGGATTTTTGAAATCCCAAATTGAGCTTCTGTTGACATCATTGGTCATTTGCTTCTCTTGCAGAAACACAAGCACGAGGATCTGATCGGGCCATACTTGTGAAGGATTTCGTTCAGAAAATTTTGTGATATTTTGACCTATATTCTTCTTTGAGATTTTCCAAAAAATAATGTGCAGCAGTCCCAAGTTTATGATCCATATGAGGCTTGTATACAGGGAATTTTGCTGTAATAATTGTTTTGGCAACAGTTTCAACTCTTAATATACCCGAGTCTTATTTTTAGAATGTAAATATAGGCCAATTAATTTAGGCTTGAGTTGAGTTGTGGTCCGGATTTTGAGTACTCTTTTAGTCTCCTTTGTACAGATTTTTGAAGTTTGCACGATTATGTGTACATTGTAATTGCTCTAGTGGCAGTGAGACATTGAAGAAGTGTAGAAAGCAACAAAAGAAATTGGCACAGATAATATTCTTTTTCAATATTTTTGTACACAATTTATTCTCAATAAATACAAATCCAATCACATAACAAATCACACCACAATTTGCCAATTCTCCAATGAAATTTGTAAATAGGAAGACTATGTTGGACCAAAAAAAAACGAAAGAAAGAAAAAGAATAAGTCAAAGGGGTAAGAAAAAGAGATAAAAGAGAAGAGAGAAAAAAAGACAATCAAACCAACACATTCACTCAACTATCAAGTTTATCTCCTCAATGCTGCAGCACCATGAATAGCAGCTATGTAGAAAAGCTGTGTTGCTGAAAGGATAATCAGAAAAGCCTCCATTGTTTTCTGCAAAATCGGACATTTCAAAGCTCTTGTTAAGGTTAAGGGGAAATTCTAGCATTTCAAACATAAGTAAATGACAGTAAATATAATCTTCCTAACATACCAGGCGGGCATTTCATAATCATCGTAGAATCTTGTTTTTCGAAAACCTCACATTACCAAAATATAGACAGTGAAACTATCGTCTCCCGTTACTCAAAGCAACACAATGACTCAATGAGAATGTAATGTGATGGATGGTTTAAACAGTTAAACCTATTTAGTGAAGCCTTTGTACAGAAGGTGAATACAAATAAACAGCCCCAGGTTTATTTTAAAGGAAGGTTGCTATATAATACACTACCAATTGAGATGGCAGAGGCGAATCCCTCTGTGTCTCTGAACACAAACACTACGATGGGAGCTACCTTCATTCCAATCTCTCTCTATTTTGTTTCGATGCAATGCAACTCTTGTACTACATATCTGAGTGCTATTTCAATTTTGCCTTCAAATATTAAGATTATCTCCATTCATATCTTCTCTTTTTCTTTTTTCTTTCATATCATCTCATATGGTTTTTTATAAGGGTAAGAGGTTATTTTATTTTTTACGATATATGAAATATTAAATCCTAATATATATTAAAAAATATATATTAACGTGGTTTGGGAAATCCAAAATATAATTTTATTTTCAGAAAAAAAATATATTAAAAGTTTATTATTTTTCCTATAAAAAATAATATCTTTTTTTTATGATTAAGATTAATATAATATAATTAAAAAATTCTTTGATTTTATAATGAATTTGCCGAACGAATGATGATGTTTTGGGCGATCGAGCTGTCAGAGACGTGAAAAAAAAAATATTTCAAGTGGAGAATTTTGTGTGGGTGAAATTGCGACCGTATCGTCAGGTGTCTGTGGAACGCCGTTGTTGTCACAAGCACACGAGCCCGTTTGTTTGGACTTCTAAAAAAGTAATTTTTATCTCTTCCTTATTTTAGAAGTGTTTTTTATAAAAGTAAAAACTATTTATATTTTTATAAAAATATTTAATATTTGAAAAAACATTTGGCTTTTGATTTCTACGCTTTTTAAAAGTTAAAATTTTTAGCTTCTAAAAAAAATAGGTTTTGGCTTTTTTTATGACTTTTGTTTTCTTTTTTTTAAAAAATAGATATCAAAACGAAATTAAAATGAGAAGTGTTTTTTTTCTTCTTAAACAAGTAGTTTTTGGAGAGAGAGAAGAATTTCTACTATTAGTGTGTAAATAAAGGAGGAAGGCCACTTGTCTTGTAGTGAGATTGATTGTAACACATTGGTTTTAGGTAGAGCCGGTAAAACGGGCTCGGTTCGACAGTCCAACCCGCCCCACCAGCTAAATGGGGCGGGGCGGACTGAGTTTTTCAACTCATCTTAAAAGCAGGGGTAGCTCATTTTTTGGCGGGTTGATAACGGGCATAGGCAGGCCGAAGTAGGTCAGTGTAAAATAGGCTTGGGCTGACGGGTCAACATGCCCAACCCGCCAAACAGTAAGAGTTTTTCAATCCACTTTCAAAAGCGGAGTGGGACGGATTGACTCACTTTTTGACGGGTTGATGGCGGAGTGGAACGGGCCAAGCCGGGCCGCCTACTTTGCCGGGTCAATATGTTAAGTTTATGTAAAAAATATTGTATATGGCATGACCTATTAGTCTGTGTAAGCCCCAAATATATTTAAAAATAAAAGTCTTGACCTAGGCCTGTTAGCTTGTATAAGTCTATTAAATATTTAACAATTAAAAGAATAACTAAAATAATATTAGTTTATTATTAAAAATTATTAAAATAATAATTTTGTTTATAATATTTTAATTAAATAATATGATATAGGCCAGCCTGTAGGCTTATAGGCCAGACATGTATAAAAAAGTCTATGACCTATTTTCTAAATAGGTATTAGGTACTTTTAAAAGCCTGTGCCTATCCTATTTTATTATTTATAATAGGCCAAACCTGACCTAATATAGGTTAGGCCATAAACCCCCTATAGGCCGGTCTAACCTATTTACAGCCGTGACAACTACCTAAGTGGTCGCAATCACCATGGCCAAATCTTTTCGTCATAAGTATCAAACCATACCAAAATCCCCCACGAAACAATAAATTATTTTTTTAATACTGAATATATATCCTCTGATTTTGGATGAGATTGATCTGCAACACGAAACTCATGTACTTGTCCATTTAATTCTAGCCAGCTACACCTGGTGTTTTCTTTAGTCCTCTATCTCTTAGAACACTCCTCATTTGAGCAACTTTGTCCCACTTTCCTGCTGCAGCATATATATTGGAGAGCAATACATAGTTTCCAGCATTTTTAGGTTCCATATTTATAAGCTTATGAGCAGCAAGTTCTGCTAAATGGGTCTGTGAGTGCATCTTACAGGCACTCAACAAGGGGCCATAAACCCTGGCATCTGAATTGAAGGGAATAGTTTCTATTATTTCACTTGCTTCATCAATTTGTCCAGCGCGTCCTAGTAGATCAACCATACAAGCATGGTGTTCCTGACTAGGCTGGTAACCATATTTTTCCACCATCTCCTTGAAAATCTCCTTGCCTTTATTCACAAGGCCCGAATTTACACAAGCTGTGAGCAGCCCTAGAAATGTTACTTGGTCTGGTATAATATTTGAAAGTTTCATTTGGTTGTACAACTGAAAACATTGAAACCACTCTCCATGTTTAGAATATGCACTGATCATAGAGTTCCACGCAATTATATCTCTATGGCTGCTTTTCTCTTCATCAAAAAGCTTTCTGGCCATCTCTATGCATCCACATTTTGCATAGCTACTAAGAAACGATGTCTTAAGCGATTTGAGTGAATCAAGGTTGGCTTTCAATGTGTACCCGTGTAAGTATCTTACATAATGCAATGCCCCTATATTTGCAAAGGCAGGCAAAATGTTAATGACTATAATGAAGTCAACTCTAGTACCACTCAACTTCATTTTTAAGAATAGAGATAGAGCCTCAAGACACTGGTCATGCATCACATATCCTTTGATCATTGCACTCCATGAAACCACAGTCTTGTCCATTGTCAAGTCAAAAATCTTCCGTGCTGAATTTAAGCCATTGCATGAAGAATACATGTCAATAAGAGCATTATGAACGGATACCTGATAATCTGAACCATTTCTTATCACATGAGCATGCATTTGCTTTCCCCACTCAGTATGTTTTAACTGTGTGACTGATGAAATTGCAGGGATTGCCGTGAACAAGTCAGGTCTAATTCCTGATCTAACCATATAATACAAAAGTTCCAGGGATTCCTTAGGGCACCCATTGCCTGCATATGCCGAAATCATTATGTTCCAGACTACAAGGTCCTTCTCAGGCATTTTCTCAAACATCAATCTTGCATCTTCTAGACTACCCAACTTAGCATACATTGACAAAAGTGCAGTATTCACAGTTAGTTCTCCACACAAGTTGCTCACAACAACCACAGAGTGGAGGGCTTGTCCCATCTTCAATGAGTTCAAATCAACAGCTGACCTCAACAAGTTAAACACAGTAATTGAATTAGGTTGGATATTCTCTTTTCTCATCCTACAAAAGAGTTCAATGCTTTCCTCCATTTTCCCACTTTCACAAGCCTCAGAAATCAAGTCATTCCAATAATTCAATTCCATCACAGACTTTCTTTCATCTGGTTCATGCCCTTTCGAAGAACCATTTATGTCATACAATTCTATCAAAGTGTTACCCACCAAATCAAATGCATCCATACCCAGTTTCACTATCTGACCATGAACTACCTTCCCTTGTTCACGGGACACAGAAAAACAAGATCTCAAAACAAAAAAGCAACTTTCTTCATCTGGGTACACGGATTTCTCAACCATTTCTTTGTAGAAAAAGAGGGCCTTTTCATATTCACCTAACTGAGAACAATTTCTTAAGATTGTACTGTAAAGAATTGAATCTGGGTTTTCAGCAAAGTAAAATAGTTTGTGGGATAAACTTAGGAGTCCAAACTTGGCATAACAATCCATGAGTTTGGAGGAAAGAGCTGTATTTTGGTGGAGGCCATGGAGGAAAAACCTGGCATGGATTTGTTGAAGGTGGTGTGGTTTGGTGCATAGATCTAATATAGAAGAGGAAGTGCTGAAAAACCTTGTTTGAAAGGCTAGAATGTTAAACAGATTAAACAAATGGCGAGTGTGGAGCATGTCGACAAGAACCTAAACAACATCTTACGTTGGTCACTATAATAATTAACAGTGAATCCAGAGAATCAAAGATGAAGCTGAAATCTATGTAAAAACATGATACCTTCCTCTCAAACTTTTTTATTTTATTTTTCATATTGTGATTTAACTCTTTGATTTCAATTCCTACTCTAGGGCTACGCAACATTTGATAGGATTCCTGAAAAATTGAATTTTTTCTAAATTTTAAATTTTTAGATATTATTATTTATTAATATTCTCATTATGTTTTTTAAAATTAAGATTTTGGAAAATATATATATATATATATTTCTTTTGTACCAAACGTTCCTAACTTAATTTTTTTATACATATATCTCTAGCCTCCTCCTTTCTGGGCGTGTTTGAATTTATTTTAATTTCAGGAAAAAAAATTAAAATAAAATAAGTTTAATAATGTCTATTTTGTAAAAATAGTTTCAATTTTTTTTAATTTTAGAATAAATTTAGAGAATTCGACTACTTTTTTAAGAAACTGTTTTTAATTTTCATAATAAAAGTAGAGGTAGGTTATACTTACAACTTTTTTTTACAACCATATCTTAACACCGTTAATTTTCGCCAATCAACGGTTATCATTTATTGTGAATTAATATTTACTTAATGAGTTTAATTTATGAAAAAATCATAACCGTTGATTGGCGGAAATCAACGGTATTAGGATATGATTGTAAGAGGTTGTTAAAAAGAGAGGTTGTAAGTATAACCTACCTCATAAAAATATGGGTAAAGGATTTCTCCAGTCACCGGAGATAAAGTTATCTCCAGATAAAGTTATCTCCAGTAAGATCAAAATGATGTCGTTTTGGGGCAGAAATCAAGATATTTTTGTAATTATAATATATTGCAGGGTTATATTTATCTTTATTATTATATTTTTTTAATCTTATAACCCCAAAATGACGTCGTTTTACGCTCACTGGAGATAACTTTATCTCCGGTGACTCGAGAAATATTTTTCCTAAAAATATTGGGAGGTTATACTTACTACTTTCTTTTTTCTTACTACCTCTTACTATCAAATTTTAGCCATTGATTTCCGTCAATCTAATGGTTATGATTTATTGGATCACACTTATTAATTAATTATTAATTTTTAATAAATTATAACTGTTAGATTAACAGAAATTAATGGTTAAGATTTGGTGGTAAGAAGTAGTAAAAAAAAAGATAGTAAGTATAACATTTTTTCCTAAAAAAATTGTTTGACAGTGCTTATTTTGTAAAAATAGTTGTGAAAGTTATATCTATTTCTTAATTTTTAGAATCAAATTTAAATAACATATTTAAATCATATCTAATTTATATTTTGACTTTTAATTTAAAAAATAGAAAATACTATTTTATTGAAAAAATTTAAAAACCATATCATAATCCAAAATTTGTATAATAGGAGCACAAGATCATAAGAGATATCATACCATAAACTCTAGAAACAAATATGTTATGGATTCATATATGAGGGCCATTAATAAATTTAATAAGAGCAATCTAAATTATTAATCAAATATAAATATGGAAAGATATTCATCAAATATATCAATCCTAGTACGACAACATGATATATGGGTTTGGGCCGTTATCAGAGGCATTAAAGGTCCAGAATCCACTATCCACGGATAAACTTTATAAATAAGAGATAAAACATACAGGTACTAGGGGTGAAACTGGGCCGGACGGGCCTACGGCTCGGCCTACGTCAGGGCAGACCTGACCTAGTATATTCCGTAAAAAAAGCCGGACTTGGGCCTTGAAAAACTTGTTTAACAAAAGGCTTTAGGACTACTTTCACAAGGCCCGACCTATAAGCCTACGTGCCGGCCTATATTGTACTATTATTTTAAATAAAATAAAATATAATAAATGTAGCTTGAAGAAAAAATAAAAGATATAAATTTAATCAATTGTAATTATTTATAATTTAATTATATTTGATTATATTTTAATAGAAATCTGACTTTATTTCTTATGTAGAAGGAACCAACATCTCTACATGTTAGATTGTGTATATGAATATATTAAAAGGTTTTTGGGAGATGTTATACTTACTACAAGCATCATGTTGTGTTTGTTGGATTCATGAAGCTATTTTAGTTTACATAGTATGGATTTGTTTATTAGATCTGATGAAATATATGTTATTTGGTTTGAGCATTTTGTTTTTGAAAGTGACTTAAATGCAGATTGTATGAATTTTGTTGTGATTCATGATTCTATTTGAATGTTGAAATTATGATTTTTTAGCAACAAAATTTGAGTATTTTGTAAAGTTGATTCATGATTATGCTTGGAGGTTAAAAATTAACAGGCTAACGCGCTAGGTCAGGCCATTTATTTTTTTATAAACGAGGTAAGTCAGGCTAACAGTTAGACTCGTACTAGGCTTGGGCCAGGCTAAATTGAAATTTTTTGACGTAAGCTTGAGCTTTTTTCGGGACAAACTTGGCCCAGCCCAGCCCACTTTCACCCCTAACAGGTACGTTACACACTCTCTCTTACTGATATACTGTCACTATACATACATCCCCTTTGGCGAAGCCCGTTTACGGTTCTTCAGGTATAGTGATCTGTTTGACTCAAATGTATCTCATCCAAAATTACCTTGGAGAGAGCACTTAGATCCAATATTAACATATTAGTCCATTGGGAGACATCTCTGTCTTTAAGACAGGACAAAATGTGTTACTAAACAAAACAACATATGGAAAGCTAAGGAGATGAGATGGAAAAAAAAAAAAAAAAAAAAAACTCAACTTTAAGGTCAAAGACCTTGTTAATTAAAGGAAATCAGTTTACCAAAAAAAAAAAAATTAAAGGAATTCAAGAGTCTAACATAACAAAAATAAGGAGAAATAATTTTATTTTGAAAATAGATATTAGTTTCATTTCTAACAATTTTTTTTTTGGTAATCTATCATTTTGCTTCATCTATAATGTGTAATTTATAACTCTCTTCTGAAATATTAAATTGAACAGTGAGGTTTCAATTGTAAAACTTTTTTTTTTTTTTGGAAAAATCAAATGTAAAACTTTACTCTAGAAATTTAGTCATTTGTAACACTTTATCCTTGAACTTCAGGGTTTTCTAAAACTGTTCATTGATAATAGTCTTAAGGATTTATTACTCCTATGTTGCATAAAATATAATTTATTTCCTACACACACAAATTCTAGACGGGTCTGACTTTATTTTTTCTCTCTTTTTCCATAAAAATGGACACCACCTGCACCAATAAGTGTGTAGAAGATAATACATATCTCCTATAACATAAGAAAACTATTACCCATAGTCTTAACTATGGTCAGGCTCTAACGATTTATGGCTTTTTAAATAGGAAATCCAATTGTCATTTAACATAACAATGAAAGCATATCCTGTTCGTACGTGGAAAATCCTCCATTTATTTATTTATTTATTTATTTATTGGCCCCGTCATAATTCTATCTTTGCAAGAAAAAGGATGAATGCAAATCCCTTTTTAAATTTAACTCTAAAATTGACAATTTTAACATGCATCAAAGTTTACGGAGTAAAATGTATTCAATAAAACTTTGGGTTTTATTTCTTTTAAAACTTTGAAAAGTTGGTAAACTTCATGGAGGTAATATTTAACTGGTTGCATAGTTAATTTTCTTATGGCTTTACATTTTTCATTTAACATGAGGTTAGAAAGCTTCCTACAAACACATAATTCAAATAAGTTCCACCATAAACAAAAAATGAAAAAAATGAAAAAATACATTTCTATATTTTTTCACTTTTCTTTCGAACTGTCACCTTCAATAATCGAACTCATTATAATTGAACAATTCAAATCTTGAAATTTAATTCTTAAGTCACTAATATATTCCTAGGGTTTAAGACACTACTTTAACATATTCCTAGATCACTATAATAACAGTTATAAGCGCAAGTCCCTAAATTACTATTATAACGAGTATAATATTGTATTTAAAAATTGATAAATTAGATATGAAGACTTACTTGTCCCAGGGCTTCGCTGTGAGAAATTCTCCACAAATAATCTAGAGAAAAGTCAGAGCAACTTTAGAGAGAATGTAGAGGGAAGGTGTGAAAAGAAAAAGTGAAAATTTTAGGGTTTAAATTAAGGGAAAAAGATTTCTCATGTTGCATGAGAAATCTCCTCTCTTACCACTCTCACTTCGATGTCCGTCCCAATCATTTTTCTATTTTTTATTTTTTTTCTTTAAGATGGGCCCCACCCATTTCTCTCTCTGTAGGAAAACTTGCATTTCTCATGCAACATGAGAAATTGCAAGCCCTTAAATTAAATAGGCCAAGGCATTCATGCATGGCCTCGGCGTGACTAATCACACCTAATTTGGGCGTGAATATTTCTGCCTTTTTTGGACGTGAATAATTGCAACATATTCGAAAATTGTTTCAAAACAACCATCTACCTGTAATTATTTATTAAAATTGAAATATTTAAATTTTTTTACCTCATAACTATTCCAACAACTCTTTAATAAAACCTCTTATATTTAGATTTTTAATAAAAAGGAATAGTTTTCTTCTATTGTAAGTGATAGTTATTCTCCTGCCACTGACTCAAAATGCAAACGGGGTTCACAGAATAATGAGGTGAAAAAAAAAAAAATATCATGGTAGAACCCATATACTATTGTCTCTGGTGAAGGGGTAATTTTCTCCTACGAAAACTATTATCCTTTAATAAAATAAAAAGTTTGAGTTATTTTCGTTGCCCAAAAAATAAAAATAATCAATTCCCCAAATTATGTCAACATATTCAAACTCACAACTTAATTTTTATATGTAGCTAAATAATATTAAACCTAGTTTAGCAAATACCATGAAGTAGGACTAGTCTCTCCAAATATTATGAATATGTTAAGAATAAAATAAATAAAAATGAGATTTTGGCTTCAAATGGCTTTATTGAGGAAACTTGACTTCTTGCATGGAGTGTTTTTTCCAAATTATTCTCTCTTTTTTTATTCAAATACTTCAAGGTTTAAATAGATAATACAAGACAACCTTAGAAATAACTAGTCACTAGCACTAGATAGACTCCACTAATAACTATAACCTATCATTTAGGAAAGTTGAAATAGAAATAACCACCTACTACTTAAACAACCAAATAATTCAGAAAATAATAAAATAAAAATAAAAAACTGTCACATTCTATCCCCCTAAAAATAACTATTGTCCTCAAGAGTAAATTCAACATCAAGTAATTGAATCATCTTCAATATCCGCTTCTCCTTCACTTTCATCCATCACCGCCTCGCTGTCGCTCTATTTTGTCACTGCTTGGATGGTGAAGAAGTTTTTGCAGCAATGGCCTGGAGTGAATGCACCATTACAACGAATGAGAGTCAAACCGGAGGAGGCGCCACTGCCGGGAGATGCAGCACCGCTGGTGGGAGTGGATAAAGGTGAACCCTTGGTGTTGCTGACTATTATGGTACATCACACATTCTAAACATGAAAGATGATCTTCTGATCGTGGGCCTCGTATAGTTTTGCCTTCCCAATAGCATATAAGAGGGTGTTGGGCCTGTTAGCCACAAAACGTCCAACAGATTGGAGAATTGGTTGAACATCACCTTGAATTGCTCAGACAAAGACTGGACCGCGTTGCTTACTGTTATGGTATGTCGCACATTCTTAGCAGGAAAGATGATCTTCTAATCGCGGGCCTTGTATGGTTTTGCCAACCCAATAGCAGATGAGAGGATGTTGGGCCTGTTAGCCACCAAGACGTCTAACTGGTTAGAGAATTGGTTGAACATCTCCTTGAATTGCTACGACAAAGACTGGACCGCGTCTTCTAATTTCTAAATGTGTTTGTCCATACTTGAACAAAATAAAAAAAAGGGACTTTGGCTTCAAATGATTTTACTGAGAAAAAGCTTGACCTTTTGCACAGAGTTCTTTTTTTCCAAATATTTCTTCTAGTCTTTTTTTTTATTTATTCAAATACTTCAAGGTTTAAATAGATAATACAAGACAACATTAGAAATAACTACCTACTAACACTAGATAGACTCCACTAATAACTATAACCTATCATTTAGGAATTTTGAAATAGAAATAAGAGTAAATACTCATTTTGGTCCCTAACAAAAAATACGGTCCACACTTTAGTCCCTTACAAAAGAAAATTAGTATCGAGATCCCTAAAAAATTCAAAGTGGACCCATTTAGTTGAAATCATTGTCACTTACAAATTAAAAAAAAAACCATATTAGTCTCTCAAAAGGACTAAAATGGATCCACTTTTAATTTCATAGGGAACAACAGACTAATTTTTTTTTGTAAGGGACTAAAGTGGGGATCGAGTTTGTTGTTAGGGACCCAAATGAATATTTACTCTAGAAATAACTACCCAATGCTTAAAAAACCCAACAATTCAGAAAATAATAAAATAAAGGGTTTTATAAGAGTTATGTTGTAGGAAAAATGATTGTGTAATATTATAGAGATTCATTTTACGTGCCAGAGTTTTTTTTTGCTGCAGGCCCACAAAATGTTGTGAGTGTAAGAAATTTTTTTTGATCATGTTAAATGATAGATGATAAACCCTAAAATAAAAATAGAAAACCGTAACAGAATATCAAATTTTTTTCGATGATGCACACTTTTTAATACACCCATTACAAATCAATCCAAATTGAATTTTTTTTTTCAAAAAACAAATTTTTTTAATGATAATTAATTATCATCCAATTAGCATTAAATACACATAAAAAAGTTTCCTAAAACTAAATATAATAATTAAAAATCAATTAATATTAAATACGTAAAATAAGAAATTTAAAATAAACCAGCCTTAATAATTACAGAAAAGCTTTACTAGAAAAAAATTGAAAAACAATTAAATTCAAAACATGTATCAAATCCGGGAACAGTGACCAAAATGTCATCTTTTGACAAAAAATTTATCCAAATGCCACGCGAACAATATTTTTTACCAGACTGCCACATAAGCATAATTCGCTACGATTGGTAGCAATTTATGTTCGCCAATGAATTTTTGACACGTGACACACTTTCGCAGAAAAAACTGACGTGTCATAATTCGCTACCACTGGTAGCGAATTTGGTCTGCAATATGACCATGTGTCACGAAATCATTGGCCACGAAATTCACTACTAGTGGTAGCGAATTATGACATGTGACAGTTTGATAAAAAATACGTTCGCGTGGCATTCGGATAAAAAATTTGGCAAAACGTGGCACTTTGATCACTGTTCCTCAAATCTGAGCCCATAGCATTTCTGAATTATATAATTCTAGCGATTTTTTTTTAAAAAATTGACCTCAAATACTCAAACTGCATCATGACATTAACTTGCAAGGTTATATTTACAAACTTTTTATTTATAAACTCGTACAAATTACATTATGTTTGATCGGTAATACACTCTTGAGTAAAGTATTACCATTCAGACATAATGTAGTTTGTAAAAAAAAATAATTCATGAATATAACCCCACACACTCATCTGCTCAAAAGCTGCAATCATTCCGAAAAAAATTCTGGGGAATGATTTTCAGTTGTGCCATTATTCTTTGGAAATACATATGTCATGTTATAGGGAAATACTTAGGTCATGTTATATACATATTTCCCCTTGTGTCTATAACATGACATAAGCATTTTTCTACAACATGACATAACTATTTCCCTTATTTTTTCATAAGACTTTTATTCGTATATTATTTTTTTCCGTGACTTTTTAAAAAAGAATTCAAGAACAAAATTTTAGATAAAGGAGGTTATAGTTAGTTAGTTACTATCTTTTTTTCTTACTATATCTTATTACTAAATCTTAACGTTGATTTTCGTCAATCTAACAATTTTAATTTATTGGGTTGTACTTATTAATTAATTATTAATTTCTAATAATTATAACTATTAGATTGACAAAAATTAATGATTGAGATTTAACAGTAAGAGATAGTAAGAAAAAGATATAATAAGTATAACATCTCTCGTTGCTATCAACACATGAATTTTTGTTTGAGAATTCTCTAAATACACAAATTTATATAGTTTGGAAATTATTTTAACTCTAGTTTTCTCTCTTTGTGTGTGTGTGTGTGTGTGTGTATATATATATATATATATATATATATATATATATATATGGGATAAGATCCTTTGACACCGGTGTCAAACTTTGAAATTTGACACCAGATCCCAACCGTTGATTTTCGCTAATCAACGGTTATCGTTTATTAGAATTAACAATTAATTAATGAGTGTAATTTCCAATAAATAATAACAGTTGATTGGCGGAAATCAACGGTTGGGATCAGGTGTCAAATTTCAAAGTCTGATACCGATGTCAAAGGATCCTGCCCCTATATATATATAAATAAATATATATATATATTAAAAAATTCATTCAATTTTTAGTACATGAAATCAACTCAAATTTAGTCAAAAATCATTTTAATTTTAATTATCTGAATTGGGACTTTATCCTTATTAATTTTAGTCATTTTACTTATTTAAATAAGAGTCATTAAGTAAATTATTAAAATTTAGTAAATCACTTATTTTTAAATTATTTGTATTCCCGTTTAATTCATATTTACTTAATGAATTTTTTTTTTTTTTTGGTTACAGCAAGGGGCAATGCCCCCACAAAATAAAAGAAAAGCAAACAAGAAGGAAGGAAAAAAACAGAACAAGAAACAGCAGAAAACAAAACATCAAACACTAGCAGAAAGCCAAGAACAAGCATCATCCTGTATTTCTCCTAGCAGCCACCTTATTCAGACCCGGATCCAAAAGATCAGCAGCAAGAAGATTTAACAGATCGCTGTGAGGGGAGGAGATTGATTTGAGCCCAAAGGAATCATCCAAAGCCTTCTTCGCAATCCAATCTGCACAGGTGTTGCTACTCCTAGGAATTTTATTCAATAAGATAGTCCACTCTTTCATTAAAAAGACTCGAATCTTAGCTACCAATGGCAGCTTTCGAGTATCATTACCATGATTGGTAAGAAGGCAAAACGCTTGAGAAGAATCAGTTTCCAACACTAGTTTCCTCCAGCCATGCTTCCAGGCGAAATCAAGTCCATAAAGGAGAGCCCAAAGTTCAGCATGCAGAGGAATGCAAGAGCCAATGAAGGCTGAGAAACCGCCACACCATAATCCATTCCTATCCCTCAAGAGACCACCACAAGCTGCCCGATTACCTTGCACAGCCCCATCCACATTTAATTTCAGAAAGTCCTCCGCAGGCCTAATCCACGATGTAGGAAGTTAAGAGTGAGAAGTTCCTGAAAATGTTTTTTTAAACTTAGCCAAACAGAACCTATTTTCCTCAATTTCTACAGCAATAGCCTTTGAAGGATCCTCAGGACGCTGGAAACCTTCTTCGTGAATTTCCTTATTCCTCCATAACCACAAAAAGTAGCAAGTGGTAAAGAAAGAGTCTCTCCAATCCTTGAGGTTGCTGTTGTTTGAAGTGAGATTCAGAATCATCCACTCCCTAAAAGAAATCACAGTGAGGAAACTTGGTGGAAGAGGGTGCAACATGGGCAACAACCAGCACTTTCTTGCCTTCCAACAATCTCTAAACACATGAAGGCAATCTTCAATCACTTCAGGGCAGAAAGGGCACTTATTGGAACTACCACTCCACTTTGATATTGACTCTCTTGTTAACATTCTATCATGAAGCATTTTCCAGATAAGCATTTTGACTCTTTCCTTGCCTTTCCACTTCCAAATACGGTCCCAACAGTCAATGGGGGAAGAATTGCTAGAATCTAACAAGTTATTGTATGCCAGCTTAACTATGGAATGCCCAGGGTTCCAGTTAGTCCAAGCTATGCTATCCTCCTCGGCTTCATCATCTGGATGAGGAATGGCAAGAATTTTGTTCACCACATTAAGGTCAAAATGGTTCACAAGATAATGCCCATTCCAGCCTCCTTCAGAAAGGAAAATACTGTTGCTAATCTTTAAATCCAAGACCTCTTGAGAAGGAAGGGTATGAGTATGAGCAAGGAGGTTTGGGCTGAGACCAGTCCAATTGTCTTTCCAAAAATCAATCTTCTTGCCATTACCTATTTGCCAAGAAGTATTGCTTATCATTTGAGGCCAGACCTTACAAATGCTTTTCCATAAGTGAGAATCATAAGGTTTACTAACTACCTCTTTTAGCATATCTTTTCTCCTGCCATATTTGGATAGCAAGACTTGGACCCAAAGCTGAGATGGAGACTGAACCATATTCCAAGCACACTTTTGGATGAAAGCTTCATTCTGGATGCGGAGATTGAGAATACCTAACCCACCCTGGTTTTTAGGGAGTTGAAGGTGTTCCCAACCGATTGCATGATGCTTCCTATGAACCTCAGTATCTCCCCAAATGAAATTCCTTTGCTTCTTTTCAATTTCTTCACAAATACCCACAGGTAATAAGCTGTTTTGCATGTGGAACATAGGGATAGTGGAGATGACCGATTTTGCTAGAGTCACTCTACCTGCCATAGATAGACACTGATTTTTCCAACCATTGAGCCTATTGTTAACCCTATCCATGATCTCTCCATAGTGAAGTTTACTAGTCCGGCCATGTTTCATTTTGTATCCCAGGTATCTGCCCAAGTTTTTTGTTTGAGCAAAACCACTAATCTTCACTATCTCATTAGCAACATCAATTGGAACATTTTTGGAGAAGAAGATATTAGATTTTGGGTAACTCACCTTCTGACCAGACATGATCCCAAACTTTGTGAGGCACTCCATTACTGTCTTGATTTGGTCAATTTTGGCTTCTCCAAAGAGTAACAAATCGTCAGCGAAGAGGAGATGAGATATGGATGGTCCACCTCTACCAGCTGCCATTGGCTTCCACTCTTTCTTTGCAATTGCATCAGAAATCAAGTGTGTCAGTTTTTCCATACAAAGCACGAAAATGTAGGGAGATTGGATCTCCTTGCCTCAAACCTCTACTCGGAAGGATGCTACCAGCCTTGGAACCATTCCAGAGGATTTCAAGCTCAGCTGAAGTGATGCACTGCATTATGATATTCACCAGAGATTCTGGGATGTTTATCTCAGACAACACTTTATATATAAAATTCCAAGACATCCTATCATAGGCTTTCTCTAAGTCGATTTTGATTGTGAAGAATCCCCTTTTCCCCTTCATTCTATTCATAGAGTGAACCATCTCTTGAGCAATGATAATATTGTCCTGGATTTGTCTTTTAGGAACGAAACTGACTTGTTGAGGAGAAATCAATTTGTTGAGAAGGGGTTTCAGCTTGCTCACTATAATCTTGCTGATACCTTTATAAAGAACAGAACACAAAGCAATCGGGCGAAATTGGCTAATCTTTTCTGGTTTTTCCAGTTTTGGAATGAGAACCAGAAAGGTTTTATTTAGATCCTTCACCTCATCCGGCTTCTCCCAAATCTGATGCACAATCAACCACTTGCTTTTTCATAATATCCCAGTTTTTTTGGAAGAAAAAAGCTGGGAAGCCATCTGGACCAGGAGCTTTGAGAGCATTCATGGAGAAGAAAGCTTCCTTGATACTCAATTCCGAGATAGGATCCTTCAAGGTTGTCAACTCAGTCTCCTCTAATGCAGGCCAGCAAGTATTGGTGACTTCCCAAGGTCTGGAGTGATCTTCTTCAGTAAAAAGATTAGTGAAGAAATCATGAATAATCTTGTTCAGGCTGTCTTCTTCTCTAACCATATGACCCTCATCATTCTTGAGCTCTAAAATTTTGTTTCTGGCTCTTCTAATTATGGTAGTTGTATGATAGAATCTTGTGTTACGATCCCCATCCTCAATCCATTTGCATCTAGCCTTTTGAAACCAAAGAGCTTCTTCTTGTTCTAAAACTCTATTCAACTCATCCTGAAGAGCAAAATCAAGATCAGATTGGGCAATATCATGCTGGTTGGTGTGGTTAATCTGGGTCTCTTGGATTCTTTTTAAAAGGTAATCCTTCCTAACTTGGATACAACCAAAAACTCTTTTATTCCAAGATTTAAGCGGATCAATTAGGTTTTCCAGGCAAGTGACAATCTTGGTATGGTGGTTCCAGATAAACTTGAGAAAGTGAACAAAAGTGCTATGACTCTGCCAAGCTACCAGGAATCTGAAAGGTCTCTCTTTCCACTGGTTCTCATTGGGGAAAAGAGAAAGAAGAAGAGGATTATGATCTGAGTTTAGTCTTGGTAAAGCTCTAACATCCGCATCTCCAAAAGTGGTTCTCCAAGCTGCATTTGAACAAATTCTGTCAAGTCTCTTGAAGACTCTATCAAGATGAAGCCATTTGGGTCCCCTCCAAGTGAATTTAGAGCCTCTACAACCCAGATCCAGCATATGGCAGTCATTTAACATGTAGGAAAACTTCTGACATCTAGCAATATTCACAGGGGCTCCCCCTCTTTTCTCTTTTGAGGAAGCTATTTCATTGAAATCCCCCATCATGGCCCAGGGTCCCGTCATGCTACCACTGATTCTTCTCAGATCCGTCCAAAGCTCATCACGGACTTCCTCTCTAGGATTGGCATAAACCACAGTGAGATGAAAGGAAGGACCATGATTAACAGAACAAGACAAGTGAATGAATTGATTAGATTTCTCTATGACAGATATATTGAACGTTTCTTCTTTCCAAAGAATCCAAATACCACCAGAAAAACCAATAGCATCTACTAGAACATACTGGTTGAAACCAAGTTGTTTTATTTTCTTCAGGGCTGCTACACCACTGATCCTAGGCTCTAGGATGGCAACCATGCCAATCCTATACTTTTTGATGAAATTTCTTAGGGATGTCTTAAAGGACTTTTTTGCAGCACCCCTAACATTCCATACAAGGCAATTCATTAAATAACTAAATTGGTCCCAGGTTTACAAAGTACCTGGTTACTTTGTGTCCTATGCTCAGAGGCATCTTCCCTGTTTGGATTCTCCATCTCCATCCCATCTTCTGAAGCTCTATCTGGAGGTTCAGCTTTCCACGAGGTCTCCTCACTGCCCGAATTGGAAATTTCCATCTCTGCAGGAATGGCAACAATCTCACATAGCTCACCAACATCCTGACCACCCTCAATGTTTGTTGACTGAGTGGCAGCTATCTTGGAACAAAGCTCTATTTCAGTTTCCACATTGGATTGAGCCTTACTATTAATGATGATAGTATGGGCTGGAGATTCTTGCCTTGGTTTGCTCTTCCAAGTTGTCTTATTGGATGAAGGGAGCTCTATTGGTTTGGAGCTAGACCCACTTTGAGGAGATGCAGTGGTGAACACAAAGGAATTGATCTTGTCTTTCCCTTTAGTTTTATGTCTGTTTTTACCTGTGGCTTTTTTTTCCCCAGACTGGAGCTTCACATTAGCTGCTGGGCTACTGAGCAGAGAGGAGCTGCCCCCCTTGTTCTCCTTTTGTTCCCCCAGAAGGGTTTTCGAAACTGAGCTAATCAGCTCTGTATTTTCAGGATCCTTCCTTATCTCCTTTTTCTGGTTAGAGGAACTCCCATTATTAGAGATATCAGCTCCAAAAGTTCGCTCTTCTTTTGTATCCTTCATCTTTTGAGAGAAATTTTTCGGGAATTTCTTCTTCTGCACAACCATCCAGGGCCCCACACTCTGGTTCTCTGAATTTTTTTCTGTATCAGACACATTCGTGCTCCGATTAGGTTGCACTTCAACAGGGTTCACATTCTGATTGCATTGCTCTTTATTGTGCCCATACTTTCCACACTTTACGCAAATTAAGTAAAGACTCTCGTATTCCACCTTAAAGATTTTATCCTCCAGAATATATTCTCCTCTCAGGGTTTTGGATAAATCCAATTCAACACAGACTCTCGCAAATTTCCCCTATCACCCGTAGATGTATTTCTATCAACCTTTAACACTTTCCCAATAGTATCACCAATGATTTTCAGAAAAGACATCACACAGAATTCTTGGGGAATACCTGGAAGACGAATCCACGCAGCAATTCTATGAATGTTGGCTTTGAATGGATCAAAAAAAGGTTCCCACTTCCTGATTGCCAGATAGTGCCCCATCAAAACCCATGGGCCGCCGGTAAGAGCCAGGTTCAGATCTTCAACGCTTGTGAACTTCACCGAGAAGAAATCATTTCCTAAGTCGGCTACAGTTAGAGGACCCGCTTTTGCCCATAGGTTAGCAAGCTTGGTCTTCATATACATCACTCCTACCTTCTTGCCCAGAAGTTTGACTATGATTGCATTTTTCCAGGGGCTTCTAAGTCTTTGTTTAGCTTCCTCCGTGCATCTTATTCTCACTGACCCATCTGCTCCGTAAATGGTCTGGAACCCTTGTTCATTGATTACCCCTAGACTCGGGTCAAGAGGTTCACTCACTTCCTCTGTTAGATCGGCTTGCCAAGAGTCTTCTTCACCCTTAGTATTGTCGCTGGATCTAAGGGCTGCAGCGAAAGACATCATTTTCCCAGAGGGAATACGTTCAGAGATGTTGCCTAAACTTGCACCTCTGTTAGATGAATCTGGAGAAAATTCCTCTCCGTTTTTGGAACGCTTGATACTCTTCCTCATTAGATCGTTTGATTCAGGTTATGTTGTTGTTGATGCTGGACCGCCGTGACTTTCGTTGGAGGAACCCATCTCGTTTGCCCTAGCAGAGAGAAAAACATAGGATGCTTTCTTTCAAAACATAGGATGCTTTGTGTGAAACTTTTTTCTTCTTTAATGAATTTTAAATATGAAAAATGTATTTCTAAATCAACTTAAAATATATAAAATCGAAATTAATTTTATTTCTATTAATTTTGAACCTAAAATTCCTAAATTTATTTCATTCTTCTAAAAAGCATTAATTTGTTTTGCGTCTACATATATGTCCTTTACAAATTGGACAAAAGTGAAGTGGATAAAAAAAATCAATTAATTTTCACCAAAAAAAAAATTAAATCAATTAATTATAGCAAAAATGAATCTTATCAATCCATTTATGTTGAGATAAAAACCAGGGGTTTTTGACCCTTTTGCCTTTTATTAATTAATTAATAATCATTTTGTCCTTTATCCAAAACTCTCTATCAATCTGCCACTATTTAATCGATTAACTTCAAGATTTAATAGATTAAATGGTCAAAACTGGAAAAAAATGTTGACTTGAAGATTTAATCGATTAAATCTCCAACTTAATCGATTAAATCTCACTCTTAATTGATTTAATCGATTAAAATTTATATTTAATCGATTAAATATCTCAAATGAGCGTGGAAGCATTGATTGAATAAGACAAACACGGTATTGGTTGTTATTTAAATTTAATGTAGCAGGAGTTAATTGCGATTTGTATTTAATAGGAGGTGATTGCGTCCTATTATATTCACAATCACTTTTCCATTTGAATTTTGTATTTAATAAGAGGTGATTGCGTCCTATTAAATACAAAATGCAATCAACTACTATTAAATTCAAAACTTAATCAATTCTTATTATATTATATTCAAAATACAATATGGCTCGTTTGGTGGACAGGATAGGATAAGGGTAGGATATGATATGAGGCTGATAAGGGTAGGATATGATATGGGGCTGATAAGCCCATATCATGTCCTGTGTTTGATGAGCACCTGATTAGCAATATGATAAAATTATGTAAAAGACGAAAAGAAAAACAAAAAATAAAATATAATGCAATAAATACTAATATATTGAGTAGTGTGGGAATATATTGGGTAACGTGAGGATATATTGGGTATCCAATATTGATATCCTATCCTGTTGAATCCTAACCCAGCTCCCCCAATAGGATAAGAAATCATGTATTGGATAGGATAAAATGAGACAATAGGATAAGCTAATCATATCCTATTGACCCACCAAACAAGAGATAAAAATAGGATATGATAAGTTATCCTATCCTATCTTCCTTATCAGGTGCTCCAAACAGGCCCTTAAATTCAAAACTTAATCAATTCTTATTATATTATATTCAAAACTCAAATTCGAAATTCAATCAATTTTCTAATTGTGTTTTAAATTTAATAGGAGTTGATTGCATTTTGTATTTAATAGGACGCAATCAGCTCCCATTAAATACAAAATTCAGATGGAAAACTATATGTGAATATTAAATACAAAACACAATCTCTTGACTGTGTCCGTTGCTTTCCTTTTTCTGCTACACACGTACCAAAAGAAAATCACAAAACGTACAACAGAGATTCTCAAGATTTTCAATTGATGCACTAACTTCAACTAGTTACAAACCTTGTCTTTCGGTGGCTATTGATAGTAAGGATAAAATATTCTTTTTATATGAAATAGAGATTGAGATTATATTTTCTTAATCTCTAAACTAATCTCGTTGGGTTCGGCATCAATTTTTTAAATGCTTTTTGAATCTAATAGGAGTTAATTACGTTTTAAATTTAATAAGAATTGTTTACGTTTTAAATTTAATAAATGCTGTTTACGTTTTAAATTTAATAATGCGATTTGAATTTAACAAATTGTGTTTTCTATTTACTAGAACGTAATCGGGTCTTATAAAATAGAAACTTCAAATGGAAATCTGATTGTCAAAATTCACATGATACTTTTTTCTCTTCACAATTTCAGACACTGGATTGAGACTTTAATATATATATATATATATATATATATATATATATATATAAATATTCAAATTCAAATTTTAGTACATGAAATCAACTCAAATTTAGTCAAAAATCATTTTAATTTAATTTTAATTTTAATTATCTGAATTGAGACTTTATCCTTATTAATTTTAGTCATTTTACTTATTTAATTAAGAGTCATTAAGTAAATTATTAAAATTTAGTAAATCACTTATTTTTAAATTATTTGTATTCCCGTTTAATTCATATTTCCTTAATGAATTTTAAATATGAAAAATTTATTTCTAAATCAACTTAAAATATATAAAATCGAAATTAATTTTATTTCTATTAATTTTAAACCTAAAATTCCTAAATTTATTTCATTCTTCTAAAAAGCATTAATTTGTTTTGCGTCTACATATATGTCCTTTACAAATTGGACAAAAGTGAAGTGGATAAAAAAAATCAACTAATTTTCAATAAAAAAAATTAAATCAATTAATTATAGCAAAAATGAATCGTATCAATCCATTTATGTTGAGATAAAAATCAGGGGTTCTTGACCCTTCTGCCTTTCATTAATTAATTAATAACCATTTTGTTCTTTATTCAAAACTTTCTACCAATCTGCCACTATTTAATCGATTAACTTAAAGATTTAATAGATTAAATGGTCAAAACTGGAAAAAATTGTTGACTTGAAGATTTAATCGATTAAATCTTCAACTTAATCAATAAAATCTCACTCTTAATTGATTTAATCGATTAAAATTTATATTTAATCGATTAAATATCCCAAATAAGCGTGGAAGCATTGATTGAATGAGACAAACACGGTATTGGAGGTTATTTGAATTTAATGTAGCAGGAGTTAATTGCGATTTGTATTTAATAGGGAGTGATTGCGTCCTATTATATTCACAATCACTTTTCCATTTGAATTTTGTATTTAATAGGAGGTGATTGCGTCCTATTAAATACAAAATGCAATCAACTCCTATTAAATTCAAAACTTAATCAATTCCTATTATATTATATTCAAAATTCAAATTCAAAATTCAATCAATTTTCTATTTGTGTTTTAAATTTAATAGGAGCTGATTGCATTTTATATTTAATAGGACACAATCAGCTCCCATTAAATATAAACTTCAAATGGAAAACTATATGTGAATATTAAATACAAAACACAATCTCTTGACTGTGTCCATTGCTTTCCTTTTTCTGCTACACACGTGCCAAAAGAAAATCACAAAACGTACAACAGAGATTCTCAAGATTTTCAATTGATGCACTAACTTTAACTAGTTACAAACCTTGTCTTTCGGTGGCTATTGATAGTAAGGATAAAATATATTTTTTATATGGAATAGAGATTAAAATTATATTTTCTTAATCACTAGACTAACCTCGTTGGATTCGGCATCAATTTTTTATAAATATTTTTTTATCAAGATGGAGCGCATCAATTTTTTTTATAGATGCGTTTTGAAATTAACAGGAGTTAAATACGTTTTAAATTTAATAGAAATTAATTACGTTTTAAAATTAATAAGAATTGATTGCATTTTAAATTTAATAAGTGCTGTTTACGTTTTAAATTTAATAATGCGATTTGAATTTAATGAGAGGTGATTGTGTTTTCTATTTACCATGACGTAATCGGGTCTTATAAAATAGAAACTTCAAATGGAATTCTGATTGTCAAAATTCCATGATATTTCATTCTCTTAACAATTTCAGACGCTGGATTTTTTGTTTATATAACACTGAAGCAACTGACCCATCACCCCCTACATCAAATTCAAAACCCAAGATTCTTCCTTTATTTCTTATCTTCATCCTTCTCCTTCTGAGTCTGAGCAACTGTGTTTATAGTTGTGCCCACCGGGAGAGAGACATTTGGGTTACTGAAGGGTATCACCCCCACCATTTGTGGCCTCTAATTTTGTCCTTAGCTAACCCCACAATCATGCCATCAGGTCCTAAGAAGAGGAGATCTGCTAGGAGGAAAGCTGCCAATAAAAAGAAGGAACAACAAGAAACCAACCCCAACCCTTTAACCAACAACCCACAAGGAACCGTCACTGTGAAGAACTCAAAGGATGAGCCCTATTATTCCGTAAAAGAGACAGTGGCATTTGTGGTCACTCTGAATAACTCAGAGGATGAGCCCAATTATTCAGTAGAAGAACCATTTGCATTTGATGTGTTGATTAAAGCCATCGAGTCTACACTTGACGAAATGACTAATGAAAATGCACCAGTTAAGGAGACTGGTAATTCAGTTGCTGGAAATGATTTACTAGAGAAATCAATGGGCTCTCAAGTAGGAGCAACTGATCTTGCTATGAAGAAAAATGAAGATAGAGTATATCCCTTCTCTGATGAGAACGTTAAAACATCAGGTTTGGAGGAACATAAGCCAAAGGAAATTGACAATAAAGTACCAGAATCAGTGTCCCATAGTCGTATCCCTGAATCTACTAATGGTGCTGAACATGTTAATGGTTCTGTCACTCCAGAATGCTCTGAAAATGAGGTTATATATTCATGAGACACTTCTGGTTTGTGAACTTTTTGTTAACAATTTTTTAAAATTTGGTTTTGTTTTCTGATTGATATGCAGCCTCCAGTAGCATCAGCTCCGCGTATAGAGCAAAAGTCCTCCTGGTGGAGTTGCTGTGGACTGTTCGAAGTTCTGTTTGGCTCCAATAGATAAGTTCAGGTTGGGGATTATTTTATCTCAGATATTTATGTTTATTTATTTATTTATTTTTGAAGTTTGAGCTCCCTGCTAACTTCAAAAGCTTTATTGCCATTTCACAGTACACATATGCTTTCTCATGCCTGTTTTTGATTGTTTTTGTTGCTTACCTTGTTACATTGTTGCTAACTAGTCTGATTATCTTCAATTTATGACTTCTAGGTTTTAGAAGAGAAATTTGATGGTGTTATTGTATTCACTAATTACTGCTCAGTTGATTATGGTCTTCTTTGATGGCATGTCTTATTTTTGTTTTCATGTATGAATTATGCTGTGTATTCTGGTTTTAATAGTCATGTTTTTAATCCGATAATGGAGTATACAATGACAAAGTTAGGAGATAACATATTTGTGCCACATATTTTTTTCTCTACAACTTTTTCAGTCTTAAGTTGTGATGAATTTTAAGCTTTTTATTCTGTCCAAATTGTGCTGTAGCACCTAACAGTTCAGGACTGTAAGTAAATAAAAAAAGTAGTAAGCCTATGCCAGTCCTGAACTGTTGGTAGCATGGAGAGATAACAAAAGCTGTAGCAGATGTAATGAGAAAGATAAAAAATTATTATTGATCTTTCTCATTACTTTTTATTTTTCATGATTTGCTAAAAAGAAGGTTTTATCCTCTGTTCTAAACTTTAGGGGGATCAGTTTGCTAAATCTTTGATAGGGCACTAGAAATCAAGAGTTGCTTGGACTGCAGTGTTAAAAATTACTTAGCATGCAAGTGTATATGATCCAGTTAGGTATAGCAATCGTAAAATTCCTCTGCTCTATCCTATAAAAGGTTATACAGAAATCATCCTTTTTTTCTTAATTTATGTATTTGTACTTTCTATTTTATTCTCTAATTGAGTCATCAGATATTTTGGGTTGTGTTCTAGTTCATCTTCGTAGAGTAAATTTGAGAACTGAGACCGCAGTTTTCTAGGTTTCAAGAATCTTGACATAGCAGAATTGTATCTGTATGCATTGCTTTGTTTGCTTGCTAATTATTTGCAAGTGTATTTATCAATTTATGAATTCTCTTATATTTCTATAATGCTGACTATGGGGATTTTTGAAATCCCAAATTGAGCTTCTGTTGACATCATTGGTCATTTGCTTCTCTTGCAGAAACACAAGCACGAGGATCTGATCGGTGTGAAGGATTTCGTTCAGAAAATTTTGTGATATTTTGACCTATATTCTTCTTTGAGATTTTCCAAAAAATAATGTGCAGCAGTCCCAAGTTTATGATCCATATGAGGCTTGTATACAGGGAATTTTGCTGTAATAATTGTTTTCGCAACAGTTTCAACTCTCAATATACCCGAGTCTTATTTTTAGAATGTAAATATAGGCCAATTAATTTAGGCTAGGCTTGAGTTGAGTTGTGGTCCGGATTTTGAGTACTCTTTTAGTCTCCTTTGTACAGATTTTTGAAGTTTGCACGATTATGTGTACATTGTAATTGCTCTAGTGGCAGTGAGACATTGAAGAAGTGTAGAAAGCAACAAAAGAAATTGGCACAGATAATATTCTTTTTCAATATTTTTGTACACAATTTATTCTCAATAAATACAAATCCAATCACATAACAAATCACACCACAATTTGCCAATTCTCCAATGAAATTTGTAAATAGGAAGACTATGTTGGACCAAAAAAAAATGAAAGAAAGAAAAAGAATAAGTCAAAGGGGTAAGAAAAAAAGAGAAGAGAAGAGAGAAAAAAAGACAATCAAACCAACACATTCACTCAACTATCAAGTTTATCTCCTCAATGCTGCAGCACCATGAATAGCAGCTATGTAGAAAAGCTGTGTTGCTGAAAGGATAATCAGAAAAGCCTCCATTGTTTTCTGCAAAATCGGACATTTCAAAGCTCTTGTTAAGGGGAAATTCTAGCATTTCAAACATAAGTAAATGACAGTAAATATAATCTTCCTAACATACCAGGCGGGCATTTCTGATGTTAAGCTCAATCTCTTTGCAGGCAAAGCTGCACAAAATTATATCAGAAAGGATTCAAATCTGTGTGATAGATATCACTTATATGTCTAAAGAAGAAATGATATTCCCATTTTTTTATCCTTTCAAAAATTAATTTACATAGACAAATTTCCAATAACTTGAAGCAAACCCAATTACCATTTTTTTGGTCCTCGTTAACTCTGCAGGCGATGCGATGTCAAATTCATTAAACGTGAGCATTTTGATTTGTTGCGATGAAGAAGCTCGAATTGAAGCGCCATTGCAGCTTCCTTGCTTCCAATATCAGAGACTCCGTTAACCCATCACGGAAAGAGTCACTTATCCTGAAACACTGCAAAGATGGTGCTCTTCATGAAGCCCTCTACCTTATCAACACTTCACAAACAACCCTCAAACTCAAACCAATCATCTACGCCTCTCTCCTTCAAACCTGCACCAAAACCACTTCCTTCAATCACGGAACCCAAGTCCATGCCCATGTCCTCAAATCCGGTCTAGAAACCGATCGGTTCGTAGGGAACAGCTTGCTCGCTCTCTACTTCAAATTGGGTCCAAATTTCTATGAGGCTCGGAGAATGTTCGATGGCCTCTTCGTGAAGGACGTTATCTCTTGGACTTCCATGATTTCTGGGTATGTTCGTGTGGGCGAGCCTCATAATTCTCTCCAATTGTTCTTTGAAATGGTGGCTCTTGGTGTTGAGCCTAATGGGTTCACTTTGTCTTCTGTGATCAAGGCTTGTTCTGAACTTGGGGACTTGAAACTTGGTAGATGCTTTCATGGGGTGGTTATAAATCGTGGGTTTGATTCTAATGATGTTATTTTGAGTGCTTTGATTGATATGTATGGGAGGAATAACGGGGTCGAGGATGCACGCCGAGTGTTTGACGAATTGCTTGAACCGGATGCGGTGTGTTGGACCTCGGTTATTTCAGCGTTTACGCGGAATGATATGTTTAAGGAAGCTTTGGAGTTCTTTTATGTTATGCATAGGTGTCATGGGTTGGCTCCGGATGGATTTACATTTGGGACATTGTTGGCTGCTTGTGCTAATTTGAGGTGGTTGAGACAGGGAAAAGAGGTGCATGCCAAAGTTGTTACTTTAGGGATGTGTGGGAATGTGGTTGTTGAGAGTAGTCTCTTGGACATGTATGGAAAATGTGGCTCAGTTCGCCACTCTAGGATTGTTTTTGATAGGTTGGGCAATAAGAATTCAGTGTCTTGGAGTGCTATGCTTAGTGTGTACTGTCAAAATGGAGATTGTGAAACTGTGCTCAATCTTGTTAGGGAGAAGAGAGTTGCAGAAATTTACAGCTTCGGGACTATTCTTCGTGCGTGTTCGGGACTGGCTGCTGTCAGACAAGGGAAAGAGGTTCATTGCCAGTATGTAAGAAAGGGTGGTTGGAGAGATGTTATAGTAGAGTCGGCCTTGGTTGATCTGTATGCAAAATGTGGGTGCATTGATTTTGCTCATAGATTGTTCCTGAGTATGCAGGTTAGAAATTTGATAACATGGAATTCAATGATCGGTGGATTTGCACAGAATGGAAGAGGGACAGAAGCACTGTCCTTGTTTGAGGATATGATCAAAGAGGGGATGAAGCCTGACTATATCACTTTTATCACTGTCCTTTTTGCTTGTAGTCATACGGGTTTGGTTGATGAAGGGAGAAAATATTTTGCTTCAATGACAAGGGAATATGGGATTAAACCTGGGGTTGAGCATTACACTTGCATGATTGATCTTCTAGGCCGAGCTGAGCTAATAGAAGAGGCTGAAAATTTCTTAGAGAATGCAGATTGCAGATATGATCAATCACTTTGGGCAGTTCTTCTTGGAGCATGCACAAAATGTTTAGATTATATAACTGCAGAACGCATTGCAAGAAAGATGATTAAGGTGGAACCTGACTTCCATTTAAGTTACGTTCTGCTTGGTAACATTTATAGAGCAGTTGGTAGATGGAATGATGCTCTGGAGATCAGGAAGTTGATGGAAGATAGAGGGGTTAAGAAGATGCCTGGCAAGAGCTGGATTGAAAGTGAAAATCGAAAGGGTTCTCGGTTTGATTTGGTCACGGATTCGGTTCAAGTCCCAATTGTTCCAATTATAAGAGCTCAAGCGAAGGAACTCAAGGAAGCATTTAATGGTTTGACTCAAGATGTTTGTTCACAAGTCAACATATCTGCCATTGAACATGGTCCAAGTCTTGAACAAAAAAACATTAATTTGATCCAAATTGTGAAAAAATCGATCCAAGATCCACCTTAATAATACAGTAGTGATTTGCCCCATAATTTGGGGTAATTTTAGAGCCATTTTTTATTAATATTTTCGACCTATACACAACCGGTTAGTTTTTCCCCCCTCCAATTTTGGTGCCTTATGCCGTCCAATTTTAGTGTAGACCAAGATTGTTGAATCATAATGTGTATTGTGTATTGTCTAGCTGATTTTTGTATTGTGTTTCGTGAATCACATCAAAATCGTAAGATATAAAAATATAATAAAAAGTAATTTTAAAATATATTAATATAATTAATATCGTATAAATCCAAATTTTAAAAATTTATTAATTTTTTATTTTAAAGACAATAAATATTTGAATATTTATTTAATTATCTTTTTTATTAACACTTTTTTAGATTATTTTTGAGTTTAAATTACAAATCAAATCTTTATATTATTTTCCTTATTAATAATAATTTTTTAATTTTTTTGAATTTAAATCACTAATTAAATCTTTATTTCTATATTATATTAGAAATTGAAAAATTGACTTTATTTTCGTATCGTATGATACACATACGATTTTGTATCGTCCGGTACACTCCCTTTTCGATACATCTGTAGATACGTATCGATGTGCTTGTGAATCACATCATATCATACCATACATATCATGTATCGTACAATACTGTTAATTATGGTGCAAATCAGTTTAGAATTTTATTTTTAGTTTTATTTTATTTAATTAGGACTATATACTAAGTGGTTGTAATTGGTTAATAGTATATTATATTTAATTACTTTTAGGGTGTCTTTATCCTTTTCTTAGGAGATTTATTTTTTATTTTGTTGTCCTTAAAGTTGAGGAAATTTGTTATTGAATATATACAAATGGTTACAATATATAGAAGACTAGTTTTTTTTTGGTAAACATAGAGAAGACTAGTT
This sequence comes from Gastrolobium villosum, assembly GCA_032173675.1. Classification (NCBI taxonomy): domain Eukaryota; kingdom Viridiplantae; phylum Streptophyta; class Magnoliopsida; order Fabales; family Fabaceae; genus Gastrolobium; species Gastrolobium villosum. The sequence continues at coordinate 24,889 of JAVKPL010013018.1, read as the reverse complement.
GGTTTAAAGGATAAATTCAAATCATGATAAAATAAGAAAATTAATAATTACAACATTTACAACATTTGTCTTTTATGCTGGGGTGTATATATCATATTCGTCAAACTTGCAACAAATATAATTTGCTAAGGAATCTCTAAGAGCTTTTGTGGAAATATCTATTGAAATTGACAAATGTTATCCAAGTCTCTCGAGACTGAATCTTTTATCCAATGAAGTGGCAATCAATTTTGATATGCTTTGTCCTATAATGAAAGATCATGTTAGAACAAATGTGTAACACTGCCTAATTGTCACAAATTAATTTGACAGGACGTCTTTCAGATTTAATTAAATAAGCTCGTAGGTTGTAACTTCCATTGCTCAAAACCCAGTCTCTACACTTAGCATGGCTATCATGGTTTACTTCTTACTTTTCTAAGAAATTAGATTCCCCTAAATAGGACATAGTAGCCCAAAGTAGTCTGTCTATCTAAAGGAGAACATGACTAATCAGCATTTAAGTAGCTACAAACCTCAACATGAATCTTATCTTTATATAATTATCGTTTTCCTAGTGCTTTTTTTATGTATCAAAGCATTCTAACAACAACGTCCCAATAGAAATCACAAGGAGAATCAAGTAATTGGCAAATCACACTAAATGCAAAAGAGATATTTGATCTTATTACAATAAGATAATTTAACTTCTTGACCAGTTTGCAACATCCCAACTCATGAAGAAAAAAAAAATGGGTGTAAAGTAACTTAATAAATTTACAAACCCATCTTTGCATCAATTTTGAAAGAGAAAAAGCAAAAACTGAAATTGTCAATGTGAATGTTCATTCTGAGGAGCAACCAACAAAAAATTATAAACATTAGCTCTTATAATTAAAAGAAGGCCACATCTCTAAAACAACTATGTATCCTGAAGTCATTCATAATCATCATAGAATCTTGTTTTTCGAAAACCTCACATTACCAAAATATAGACAGTGAAACTATCGTCTCCCGTTACTCAAAGCAACACAATGACTCAATGAGAATGTAATGTGATGGATGGTTTAAACAGTTAAACCTATTTAGTGAAGCCTTTGTACAGAAGGTGAATACAAATAAACCCCACATGTGCACGAAAAGCATGCAGCTACATGCTATGGCGCCATTCAGCCCATTGACACACACATTAAAACAGACTCGGATACTTCGATGAGGTAACAAGAAAATAAGTTCAAAAAAAAAAAAAAAAAACTTATATAATGTTTAAGGAAACAGTTAGCACAGAAAGAACAATGGCTCTGAGAATCAGACCCACGGAAACACTGGTTCCATGTTTGCATGTAAACGAACCAAGATTCAACCATATAATGCGCGCCATGGCTCCTTGCTCTCCCTTGATGTCTTCTTTGGGTTCCATATCATTCTGTCTTCTGAAAACTGCAGACCAGTACTGCTAGCCAAAATCTCACCTATTACATGAATTGTCTAGCACAAACCACAAAAATTAGCTGTTGAGCATACCCCCATTTATTGTAGAAGAAAAAGGAAGTCAAAAAAGTTATTTTTAGTGTTGTAAAATGAAAATAGAAGAGTTAACAGCCCCGGGTTTATTTTAAAGGAAGGTTGCTATATAATACACTAACAATTGAGGCCAACCATTCTCCAAATAATGGACATATTTTTATGGATATCAAATTAGATCATGTGCTTTAAAAGTGATAAGGAAAATGAATACCTCATCCTGTTTGGTAGATCTATTGTCCAAATATTGACTAGTTTGTCCAACTAGAAAAAAGGTTGGTAACTTCATTACGCGTACAAAGTGAAGAAAACATGCAAAACTTTCATGCTGAATCCACAATGAAGATGGTGGCTCCTGGGTTTTGGTGAGTAAGGCCTGCATTATGTCTGTACTTTGACCAGTCTGTATACCAAAAATTAAAGCTTTGCTTTCATCTTCTCTTGGGGATTTAATTTGCCCTTTAACCTTGGATGATGCCACCAAAAATGGTACCAAAAGTGTAGGCATCAAGGATGATTTATCTCCAGCAATTTCTTTGAGTACCTCATTGAGAGCACATGGTAGTACTGGTGGCTCATAATGCTGCATAACCACGATTGACACCTGGATATGAAGAGTTTAACAGAATCATATGTAGGTCTACAAAGATAATTAAAGCACAAGGATAACAAATTATTTTGGAAGATAATTTGTAAAGTTGAAGTTTAACCATGAATATGATTTAAATCTAATTGCTCGGAGTAGGAACTCCAAAGAGAAAACTATCAGAAAAGCGGTACTGCAAGTAGCAAATCATTGGCACCAAAATTAATGGATAATTTGTAACAAACGAATCAGTATACATGCTAATAAGTAATAGCAAATAGTTGTAGGTCTCTGAAAGAATAATTCATCACTCTTGCCAATAGGTATTTTTAAATTTGAAATGAAATGTAATGCTAGTTCTTGGCAGAATCAGATTTATGTCTAGCAGGAAGACTAAAGAGTAAGGATAAGAATTTATCTTCAATCTTAATGTGAAAGGGTTTAACCATTAACATCTATGCAATTGCATACTTGCTCAAAGTAATAGTTTTAAAATAAGACAAAATTAGTAGAGAAGAAGAATTGCAACTTGCAAGTAGCAAACTATCAGCACCATGATTAATAGATAATATTAACAAACAAATATACATTTCAAAGAGTAGTAGAAACTAGCTACGGGTCTGTGAAAATAAGTCCACCACCGTTGGTATTTGGAATTCTTAATTTTGAAATGAAATGCAATGCTAGTTTTTTGCAAAATGAGAAAGAGAGAAAAGATGGAGTATTTATTAAAAAATTACTTCCACTCTTGCCATAGATTGAAATATGGTTAAAATAATGATGTCCCAATTACCAAAAAAAAAAAAAGCATATTGAAATTTGATATTATTTAATTCAAGGGCTCATTAATAAAAGGTGAAATTGTGTAATATTTTACCAAATCAAGGAGCAGCTTACAAATATTTTCAGAAAGCCAATCACAGTCGAGAAATTAATCCAATTCAAAGAAAATACTAGATTTCATAGTCGTATAAGTTGAAGTGTTACATCTGCAACATAGAAAAAACTTGAACAAAGATCTAAAAAGCTATGCCCTCAAGTAAGAGAGTATCAAATAAAACCAAAAGAATATATGATAGTGAATCACTCAGTCATAAATATTAAACTCTATCTTTAGAAAGGAAAAAACTAAAGCTGCTGTTTGGGAGAAAAAGTAAATCTCATTGGCTCAATCTCCTGTCCTTAAGCACTGGTATTATTTTATCCAACAATAGTACCATAGTCCACTGCAGTATAGTCCACAACCTTAGAACTATTTTTAAACCAAATAACCGCCAACCACCTTTATTTATGCCAAACTTCAGCTCCAATATTTGTTGAAGGTAAAGCAAAATATGTTTGGAGGATTCAAAATTCCTTCATTTTAAAGGTCTATGAGATGTGGCACAATCTCAAGATAAATTGCATTGGCATCATGGAATAAGAATAGAGGAAAATAATATATTAAATATAAAATTCAAAAATTCAGATTTAAAGCATGTTGGGTACATGGAATCAAATTTTGCAGAATGGATCAGAATAAAACCACAGATACTTCAAAATGGCAGAAAATATTTATGTAGTATGTTGTATCCCCAGATCCCTATTATACCAGATACAATACTCATCTTAATATATGTGCTACATGACCATTCCTATTCCAGTGTTGCGTTTTGTCAAGAACAAAATGGCCCATTTTTATGATAGGTACATGGAATAGAATCATAATTATGACTAATACATCACAATAAAGGGCCGACCCAGTTCAAATACTCACTTCGTGAGAGACTGATTCGAACCCGCGACCTGACACACCACGACAAGTAAGCTTACCGCTGAGCCAAGCCGGCCCTTCAATATATCACAATAAAGGAACAAAAAATAAACATCAGTTCATTTCCACCAGCTTGCTCAAGCTGTTTGTTACACAGTCCTTTTAAAAAAAAATTAAACTCAATTAGTTTATGTTTTATATTTGATCTTGTATTGCTATAGTAGTTTCTAACACTATTCCATGCTTCTCTTTATAATTAGGTTGCATTCTCGTTACGACCCAGACCAAAGGGGGTTTCTTTAATCCCAACATTGACTGAGATTCTACAATTGAAGTACAGGTCAACAGGGAAGGCAAATGGGTATCTTGTACTTATTATCAATTCCGTTTCAACCAAATGGGTACCTTTTTTCTGCTTAAATGAACTACATATATTTGAAAAGATTAGAGAAAACATCCCCAACAATAGTGAAGAAAAAAAAAGAGGACCTGGTATATGTCGTGATTATCAACATAGTGAAAAACGTTGCCAGATGCTTTGAGGTCCTTGATTCCATAACCCTCCAAGGGGAACTGAAATGAGTCCTCTCTGCAATGCAACAAAAGAAAACAAAAAGTAAAAACCATCAAAGTTGAATACCCTCCTTCATTAAACACATCAAAATTAAAAGAAGAAGAAAAATTACAGGCGGGAGAAGGAGGAGGAAGGGTTAGGGTGGAGAGCTTCTGAGATGGCAGAGGCGAATCCCTCTGTGTCTCTGAACACAAACACTACGATGGGAGCTACCTTCATTCCAATCTCTCTCTATTTTGTTTCGATCCAATGCAACTCTTGTACTACATATCTGAGTGCTATTTCAATTTTGCCTTCAAATATTAAGATTATCTCCATTCATATCTTCTCTTTTTCTTTTTTCTTTCATATCATCTCATATGGTTTTTTATAAGGGTAAGAGGTTATTTTATTTTTTACGATATATGAAATATTAAATCCTAATATATATTAAAAAATATATATTAACTTGGTTTGGGAAATCCAAAATATAATTTTATTTTCAGAAAAAAAATATATTAAAAGTTTATTATTTTTCATATAAAAAATAATAAAGCTTTTTTTATGATTAAGATTAATATAATATAATTAAAAAATTCTTTGATTTTATAATGAATTTGCCGAAAGAATGATGATGTTTTGGGCGATCGAGCTGTCAGAGACGTGAAAAAAAAAATATTTCAAGTGGAGAATTTTGTGTGGGTGAAATTGCGACCGTATTGTCAGGTGTCTGTGGAACGCCGTTGTTGTCACAAGCACACGAGCCCGTTTGTTTGGACTTCTAAAAAAAGTAATTTTTATCTCTTCCTTATTTTAGAAGTGTTTTTTATAAAAGTAAAAACTATTTATATTTTTATAAAAATATTTAATATTTGAAAAAATATTTGGCTTTTGATTTCTACGCTTTTTAAAAGTTAAAATTTTTAGCTTCTAAAAAAATTAGGTTTTTGACTTTTTTTTATGACTTTTGTTTTCTTTTTAAAAAAAAACAGATATCAAAACGAAATTAAAATGAGAAGTGTTTTTTTTCTTCTTAAACAAGTAGTTTTTGGAGAATATTTTAATTTTTTTACCTCGTAACTATTCCAACAACTCTTTAATAAAACCTCCTATATTTAGATTTTTAATAAAAAGGAATAGTTTTCTTCTATTGTAAGTGATAGTTATTCTCCTGCCACTGACTCAAAATGCAAACGGGGTTCACAGAATAATGAGGTGAAAAAAAAAAAATATCATAGTAGAACCCATATACTATTGTCTCTGGTGAAGGGGTAATTTTCTCCTACGAAAACTATTATCCTTTAATAAAATAAAAAGTTTGAGTTATTTTCGTTGCCCAAAAAATAAAAATAATCAATTCCCCAAATTATGTCAACATATTCAAACTCACAACTTAATTTTTATATGTAGCTAAATAATATTAAACCTAGTTTAGCAAATACCATGAACTAGGACTAGTCTCTCCAAATATTATGAATATGTTAAGAATAAAATAAATAAAAATTAGATTTTGGCTTCAAATGGCTTTATTGAGGAAACTTGACTTCTTGCAAAGAGTGTTTTTTCCAAATTATTCTCCTTTTTTTTTATTCAAATACTTCAAGGTTTAAATAGATAATACAAGACAACCTTAGAAATAACTAGTCACTAGCACTAGATAGACTCCACTAATAACTATAACCTATCATTTAGGAAAGTTGAAATAGAAATAACCACCTACTACTTAAACAACCAAATAATTCAGAAAATAATAAAATAAAAATAAAAAACTGTCAAATTCTATCCCCCTAAAAATAACTATTGTCCTCAAGAGTAAATTCAACATCAAGTAATTGAATCATCTTCAATATCCGCTTCTCCTTCACTTTCATCCATCACCGCCTCGCTGTCGCTCTATTTTGTCACTGCTTGGATGATGAAGAAGTTTTTGCAGCAATGGCCTGGAGTGAATGCACCATTACAACAAATGAGAGTCAAACCGGAGGAGGCGCCACTGCCGGGAGATGCGGCACCGCTGGTGGGAGTGGATAAAGGTGAACCCTTGGTGTTGCTGACTATTATGGTACATCACACATTCTAAACATGAAAGATGATCTTCTGATCGTGGGCCTCGTATAGTTTTGCCTTCCCAATAGCATATAAGAGGGTGTTGGGCCTGTTAGCCACAAAACGTCCAACAGGTTGGAGAATTGGTTGAACATCACCTTGAATTGCTCAGACAAAGACTGGACCGCGTTGCTTACTGTTATGGTATGTCGCACATTCTTAGCAGGAAAGATGATCTTCTAATCGCGGGCCTTGTATGGTTTTGCCAACCCAATAGCAGATGAGAGGATGTTGGGCCTGTTAGCCACCAAGACGTCTAACTGGTTAGAGAATTGGTTGAACATCTCCTTGAATTGCTACGACAAAGACTGGACCGCGTCTTCTAATTTCTAAATGTGTTTGTCCATACTTGAACAAAATAAAAAAAAAGGGACTTTGGCTTCAAATGATTTTACTGAGAAAAAGCTTGACCTTTTGCACAGAGTTCTTTTTTCCAAATATTTCTTCTAGTCTTTTTCTTTATTTATTCAAATACTTCAAGGTTTAAATAGATAATACAAGACAACATTAGAAATAACTACCTACTAACACTAGATAGACTCCACTAATAACTATAACCTATCATTTAGGAATTTTGAAATAGAAATAAGAGTAAATACTCATTTTGGTCCCTAACAAAAAATACGGTCCACACTTTAGTCCCTTACAAAAGAAAATTAGTATCGAGATCCCTAAAAAATTCAAAGTGGACCCATTTAGTTGAAATCATTGTCACTTACAAATTAAAAAAAAAAACATATTAGTCTCTCAAAAGGACTAAAATGGATCCACTTTTAATTTCATAGGGAACAACAGACTAATTTTTTTTTGTAAGGGACTAAAGTGGGGATCGAGTTTGTTGTTAGGGACCCAAATGAATATTTACTCTAGAAATAACTACCCAATGCTTAAAAAACCCAACAATTCAGAAAATAATAAAATAAAGGGTTTTATAAGAGTTATGTTGTAGGAAAAATGATTGTGTAATATTATAGAGATTCATTTTACGTGCCAGAGTTTTTTTTTTTTGCTGCAGGCCCACAAAATGTTGTGAGTGTAAGAAATTTTTTTTGATCATGTTAAATGATAGATGATAAACCCTAAAATAAAAATAGAAAACCGTAACAGAATATCAAATTTTTTTCGATGATGCACACTTTTTAATACACCCATTACAAATCAATCCAAATTGAATTTTTTTTTTCAAAAAACAAATTTTTTTAATGATAATTAATTATCATCCAATTAGCATTAAATACACATAAAAAAGTTTCCTAAAACTAAATATAATAATTAAAAATCAATTAATATTAAATACGTAAAATAAGAAATTTAAAATAAACCAGCCTTAATAATTACAGAAAAGCTTTACTAGAAAAAAATTGAAAAACAATTAAATTCAAAACATGTATCAAATCCGGGAACAGTGACCAAAATGTCATCTTTTGACAAAAAATTTATCCAAATGCCACGCGAACAATATTTTTTACCAGACTGCCACATAAGCATAATTCGCTACGATTGGTAGCAATTTATGTTCGCCAATGAATTTTTGACACGTGACACACTTTCGCAGAAAAAACTGACGTGTCATAATTCGCTACCACTGGTAGCGAATTTGGTCTGCAATATGACCATGTGTCACGAAATCATTGGCCACGAAATTCACTACTAGTGGTAGCGAATTATGACATGTGACAGTTTGATAAAAAATACGTTCGCGTGGCATTCGGATAAAAAATTTGGCAAAACGTGGCACTTTGATCACTGTTCCTCAAATCTGAGCCCATAGCATTTCTGAATTATATAATTCTAGCGATTTTTTTTTAAAAAATTGACCTCAAATACTCAAACTGCATCATGACATTAACTTGCAAGATTATATTTACAAACTTTTTATTTATAAACTCGTACAAATTACATTATGTTTGATCGGTAATACACTCTTGAGTAGAGTATTACCATTCAGACATAATGTAGTTTGTAAAAAAAAATAATTCATGAATATAACCCCACTCACACTCATCTGCTCAAAAGCTGCAATCATTCCGAAAAAAATTCTGGGGAATGATTTTCAGTTGTGCCATTATTCTTTGGAAATACATATGTCATGTTATAGGGAAATACTTAGGTCATGTTATATACATATTTCCCCTTGTGTCTATAACATGACATAAGCATTTTTCTACAACATGACATAACTATTTCCCTTATTTTTTCATAAGACTTTTATTCGTATATTATTTTTTTCCGTGACTTTTTAAAAAAGAATTCAAGAACAAAATTTTAGATAAAGGAGGTTATAGTTAGTTAGTTACTATCTTTTCTTCTTACTATATCTTATTACTAAATCTTAACGTTGATTTTCGTCAATCTAACAATTTTAATTTATTGGGTTATACGTATTAATTAATTATTAATTTCTAATAATTATAACTATTAGATTGACAAAAATTAATGATTGAGATTTAACAGTAAGAGATAGTAAGAAAAAGATATAATAAGTATAACATCTCTCGTTGCTATCAACACATGAATTTTTGTTTGAGAATTCTCTAAATACACAAATTTATATAGTTTGGAAATTATTTTAACTCTAGTTTTCTCTCTTTGTGTGTGTGTGTGTATATATATATATATATATATATATATATATATATATATATATATATATATATATAGATCCTTTGACACCAGTGTCAAACTTTGAAATTTGACACCAGATCCCAACCGTTGATTTTCGCTAATCAACGGTTATCGTTTATTAGAATTAACAATTAATTAATGAGTGTAATTTCCAATAAATAATAACAGTTGATTGGCGGAAATCAACGGTTGGTATCAGGTGTCAAATTTCAAAGTCTGATACCGATGTCAAAGGATCCTGCCCCTATATATATATATATATATATATATATATATATATTAAAATTCATTCAATTTTTAGTACATGAAATCAACTCAAATTTAGTCAAAAATCATTTTAATTTAATTTTAATTTTAATTATCTGAATTGGGACTTTATCCTTATTAATTTTAGTCATTTTACTTATTTAAATAAGAGTCATTAAGTAAATTATTAAAATTTAGTAAATCACTTATTTTTAAATTATTTGTATTCCCGTTTAATTCATATTTCCTTAATGAATTTTAAATATGAAAAATGTATTTCTAAATCAACTTAAAATATATAAAATCGAAATTAATTTTATTTCTATTAATTTTGAACCTAAAATTCCTAAATTTATTTCATTCTTCTAAAAAGCATTAATTTTTTTTGCGTCTACATATATGTCCTTTACAAATTGGACAAAAGTGAAGTGGATAAAAAAAATCAATTAATTTTCACCAAAAAAAAAATTAAATCAATTAATTATAGCAAAAATGAATCTTATCAATCCATTTATGTTGAGATAAAAACCAGGGGTTTTTGACCCTTTTGCCTTTCATTAATTAATTAATAATCATTTTGTCCTTTATCCAAAACTCTCTATCAATCTGCCACTATTTAATCGATTAACTTCAAGATTTAATAGATTAAATGGTCAAAACTGGAAAAAAATGTTGACTTGAAGATTTAATCGATTAAATCTTCAACTTAATCGATTAAATCTCACTCTTAATTGATTTAATCGATTAAAATTTATATTTAATCGATTAAATATCCCAAATGAGCGTGGAAGCATTGATTGAATGAGACAAACACGGTATTGGAGGTTATTTAAATTTAATGTAGCAGGAGTTAATTGCGATTTGTATTTAATAGGAGGTGATTGCGTCCTATTATATTCACAATCACTTTTCCATTTGAATTTTGTATTTAATAGGAGGTGATTGCGTCCTATTAAATACAAAATGCAATCAACTACTATTAAATTCAAAACTTAATCAATTCTTATTATATTATATTCAAAATACAATATGGCTCGTTTGGTGGACAGGATAGGCTAAGGGTAGGATATGATATGAGGCTGATAAGGGTAGGATATGATATGGGGCTGATAAGCCCATATCATGTCCTGTGTTTGATGAGCACCTGATTAGCAATATGATAAAATTATGTAAAAGGCGAAAAGAAAAACAAAAAATAAAATATAATGCAATAAATACTAATATATTGAGTAGTGTGGGAATATATTGGGTAACGTGAGGATATATTGGGTATCCAATATTGATATCCTATCCTGTTGAATCCTAACCCAGCTCCCCCAATAGGATAAGAAATCATGTATTGGAGACATTGGGTATCCGTTTTTCGACGGAAAACGGATTCCGTCGAAGAATTTTGACGGAAAATGAATTCCGTCAAAAATGGATGAATAAAATAAATGCATAAGAAAGAGATTTTGTGAAGTTTTTCGACAGAAAACAAATTCCGTCGAAAGATTTTGACGAAAAATGTATTCCGTCGAAAACGGATTAATAAAATAAATGCAAAAGAAAATAATTTTGTGAAGTTTTTCGACAGAAAACAAATTCCGTCGAAAACGGATGAATAAAAAAAATGCAAAAGAAATTGATTTTATGAAGTTTTTCGACGGAAAATGGATTCCGTCGAAGATTTTTGACGGAAAATGTATTCCGTCGAAAACGGATGAATAAAATAAAAGCAAAAGAAATTGATTTGATGAAGTTTTTCGATGAAAAATGGATTCTGTCGAAGATTTTTGACGAAAAATGTATTCCGCCGAAAACGGATGAATAAATAAATGCAAAAGAAATTGATTTTGTGAAGTTTTTCGACCGAAAATGGATTCCGTCGAAGATTTTGAACGGAAAATGAATTCCATCGAAAATGGATGAATAAAATAAATGCAAAAAAAATTGATTTTACGAAGTTTTTCGATGAAAAATGGATTCCGTCGAAGATTTTTGACGAAAAATGTATTCCGTCGAAAATGGATGAATAAAATAAATGCAAAAGAAATTGATTTTGTGTAGTTTTTCGTCGGAAAATGGATTTCGTAGAAGATTTTTGACGAAAAATGGATTCCGTCGAAGATTTTTGACGAAAAATGTATTCCGTCGAAAACAGATGACCAAAATAGATGCAAAACAAAATTGATTTTGTGAAGTTTTTCGACGGAAAAAGAATTTCGTCGAAAACGGATAAATAAAATAAATGCAAAGGAAATTGATTTTGCAAGTTTTTCGACGGAAAATGGATTCCGTCGAAGATTTTTAACGGAAAATGTATTCCGTCGAAAATGGATGAATTAAATTAATGCAAAAGAAAATTATTTTGTGAAATTTTTCGACGGAAAACGGATTCCGTCGAAAATGGATGCATAAAATAAATGCAAAAGAAATTGATTTTATGAATTTTTTCTACGAAAAATGGATTCCGTCGAAGATTTTTTACGGAAAATGAATTCCGTTGAAAAGGATGAATAAAATAAATTCAAAAGAAATTGATTTTATTAATTTTTCGACGAAAATGGATTCCGTTGAAGATTTTTGACGAAAAATGTATTCCGTCGAAAACGGATGAATAAAATAAATGCAAAAGAAATTGATTTTGTGAAGTTTTTCGATGGAAAATGGATTCCGTAGAAGATTTTTGACGGAAAATGGATTCCGTCGAAGATTTTTGACGGAAAATGAATTCCGTCGAAAACGGATGAATAAAATATATGCAAAAGAAATTGATTTTGTGAAGTTTTTCGACGAAAAATGGATTCCGTAGAAGATTTTTGACAGAAAATGGATTTCGTCGAAGATTTTTGACGAAAAATATATTCTGTCGAAAACGGATGACTAAAATAGATGCAAAAGAAATTGATTTTGTGAAGTTTTTCGACAGAAAAAGAATTTCGTCGAAAACAGATTAATAAAATAAATGCAAAGGAAATTGATTTTCTAAGTTTTTCGACGGAGAATGGATTCCGTCGAAGATTTTTGACGGAAAATGTATTCCGTCGAAAATGGATGAATTAAATTAATGCAAAAGAAATATATTTTGTGAAGTTTTTCGACGGAAAATGAATTCTGTCGAAAATGGATGAATAAAATAAATTCAAAAAAAATTGATATTGTGTAATTTTTCGATGGAAAACGGATTCCGTCGAAAATGGATGAATAAAATAATTGCAAAAGAAATTAATTTTATGAATTTTTTCGACGAAAAATGGATTCCGTCGAAGATTTTTGACGGAAAATGAATTCCATTGAAAATGGATGAATAAAATAAATGCAAAAGAAATTTATTTTATTAATTTTTCGACGAAAAATGGATTCCGTTGAAGATTTTTGACGAAAAATGTATTCCATCGAAAACGGATGAATAAAATAAATTCAAAAGAAATTGATTTTGTGAAGTTTTTCGACGGAAAATGGATTCCGTAGAAGATTTTTGATGGAAAATGGATTCCGTCGAAGATTTTTGACGGAAAATGGATTCCATCGAAAACGGATTAATAAAATAAATGCAAAAGAAATTGATTTTGTGAAGTTTTTCGACCGAAAATGGATTTCGTCAAAGATTTTTGACGGAAAATGAATTCCGTCGAAAATGGATGAATAAAATAAATGCAAAAGAAATTGTTTTTGTGATGATTTTTGACGGAAAATGGATTCCGTCGAAGATTTTTGACGGAAAATGAATTCCATCGAAAAAGGATGAATAAAATAAATGCAAAAGAAATTAATTTTGTGAAGTTTTTCGACGGAAAATGGATTCGGTCGAAGATTTTTGACGGAAAATGTATTCCGTCGAAAACGGATGAATAAAATAAATGCAAAAGAAATTGATTTTGTGAATTTTTCGACGAAAAATGGATTCCGTAGAAGATTTTTTACAGAAAAATGGATTTCGTAGAAGATTTTTGATGGAAAATGGATTCCGTCGAATATTTTTGACGGAAAATGCATTCCCTCGAAAACGGATAAATAAAATAAATACAAAAGAAATTGTTTTGTGAAGTTTTTCGACAGGAAATGGATTTCGTCGAAGATTTTTAACGGAAAATAAATTCCGTCGAAAATAGATGAATAAAATAAATGCTAAAGAAATTGATTTTGTGAAGTTTTTCGTCGGAAAATGGATTCCGTTGAAGATTTTTGACGAAAAATGAATTCCGTCGAAAATGGATGAATAAAATAAATGCAAAAGAAATTGATTTTGTGAAGTTTTTCGACGGAAAATAGATTCCGTCGAAGATTTTTGACGGAAAAAGAATTCCGTCGAAAATGGATGAATAAAATAAATGTAAAAGAAATTGATTTTATTAAGTTTTTCGACGAAAAATGGATTCCGGTTAAGACTTTTTGACGTAAAATGTATTCCGTCGAAAACGGATGAATAAAATAAATGCAAAAGAAATTGATTTTGTGAAGATTTTTGACGGAAAATGAATTCCGTCGAAAATGGATGAATAAAATAAATGCAAAAGAAATTGATTTTGTGATGTTTTTCGACGGAAAATGGATTCCGTCGAAGATTTTGGACGGAAAATGAATTCCGTCGAAAATGGAGGAATAAAATAAATGCAAAAGAAATTGATTTTATGAAGTTTTTCGATGAAAAACGGATTCCGTCGAAGATTTTTGACGCAAAATGTATTCCGTCGAAAATGGATGAATAACATAAATGCAAAAGAAATTGATTTTGTGAAGTTTTTCGACGGAAAATGGATTCCGTCGAAGATTTTTTGACGGAAAATGAATTCCGTCGAAAATGGATGAATTAAATAAATGCAAAAGAAATTGATTTTGTGAAATTTTTCGACGGAAAATGGATTCCGTCGAAGATTTTTGACGGAAAATGAATTCCGTCGAAAATGGTTGAATAAAATAAATGCAAAAGAAATTGATTTTGTGAATTTTTTCGACGGAAAAGAGTTTCCGTCGAAGATTTTTGACGGAAAATGAATTCTGTCGAAAATGGATGAATAAAATAAAAGCAAAAGAAATTGATTTTATGAATTTTTTCGACGAAAAAAAGATTCCGTCAAAGATTTTTGACGAAAAATGTATTCCGTCGAAAACGGATTAATAAAATAAATGCAAAAGAAATTGATTTTGTGAAGTTTTTGGACGGAAAACAAATTCCGTCGAAAACGGATGAATAAAATAAATGCAAAAGAAATTGATTTTATGAAGTTTTTCGACGAAAAATGGATTCCGTCGAAGATTTTTGACGGAAAATGTATTCCGTCAAAAAAGAATGAATTAAATTACTGCAAAAGAAATTTATTTTGTGAAGTTTTTCAACGGAAAATGAATTCCGTCGAACATGGATTAATAAAATAAATGTAAAAGAAATTGATTTTTTGAAGTTTTTCGACTGAAAATGGATTCTGTAGAAGATTTTTGATGGAAAATGGATTCCGTCGAAGATTTTTGACGGAAAATGAATTCCGTCGAAAACGGATGAATAAAATAAATCCAAAAGAAATTGATTTTTTGAAGTTTTTCGACGAAAAATGAATTCCGTCGAAGATTTTTAACAAAAAAGCTATTCCGTCGAAAACGGATGACTAAAATAAATGCAAAAGAAATTATTTTGTGAAGATTTTCGACGGAAAAAGAATTTCGTCGAAAACGGATTAATAAAATATACGCAAAAGAAATTGATCTTTTGAAGTTTTTCTACGGAAAATGGATTCCGTTGAAGATTTTTGAAGGAAAATGGATTCCGTTGAAGATTTTTGACGGAAAATGAATTCCGTCGAAAATGGATGAATAAAATAAATGCAAAAGAAATTGATTTTATGAAGTTTTTCGACGAAAAATGGATTCTGTCGAAGATTATTGACGAAAAACGTTTTCCGTCGAAAACGGATTAATAAAATAAATGGAAAAGAAATTGATTTTGTGAAGATTTTTGACGGAAAATGAATTCCGTCGAAAACGGATGAATAAAATAAATGCAAAAGAAATTGATTTTGTGATGTTTTTCGACGGAAAATGGATTCCGTCAAAAACTGATGAATAAAATAAATGCAAAAGAAATTGATTTTGTGAAGTTTTTCGACGGAAAAAGGATTTCGTCGAAAACTGATGAATAAAATAAATGCAAAAGAAATTGATTTTGTGAAGTTTTTCGACGGAAAAAGAATTTCGTCGAAAACTGATGAATAAAATAAATGCAAAAGAAATTGATTTTGTGAAGTTTTTCGACGGAAAAAGAATTTCGTCGAAAACTGATGAATAAAATAAATGCAAAAGAAATTGATTTTGTGAAGTTTTTCGACGGAAAATGGATTCCATCGAAAACTGATGAATAAAATAAATGCAAAAAAAATTGATTTTGTGAAGTTTTTCGATGGAAAATGGATTTCGTCGAAAACTGATGAATAAAATAAATGCAAAAGAAATTGATTTTGTGAGGTTTTTCGATGGAAAATGGATTTCGTCGAAAACTGATGAATAAAATAAATGCAGAAGAAATTGATTTTGTGAAGTTTTTTGACGGAAAATGGATTCCGTAGAAGATTTTTGACGGAAAGTGATTTTCGTCGATGATTTTTAAATGAAAATGAATTCCGTTGAAAACGGATGAATAAAATAAATGCAAAAAAAAATGATTTTGTACTTTTTTTAAACAAAAAATGGATTCCGTCGAAGATTTTTGACGGAAAATGAGTTCCGTTGAAAACGGATGAATAAGATAAATGGAACAGAAATTCATTTTGTGAAGTTTTTTGACGAAAAATGGATTCCATAAAAAATGGATGAATAAAATAAATGCAGAAGAAATTGATTATGTGTTGTTTTTCGAAAGAAAATGGATTCCGTTGAAAACGGATGAATAAAATATATGCTAAAGTAATTGATTTTGTGTTGTTTTTCGAAGGAAAATAGATTCCGTTGAAAACGGATTAAAATAAAATAAATGCAAAAAAAATTGACTTTGTGAAGTTTTTCGACGAAAAAGGAAATCCGTCGAAGATTTTTGACGGAAAATGAATTCCGTCAAGAATGGATGACTAAAATAAATTGGAAAAGAAATTGATTTTGTAAAGTTTTTCGACGGAAAATGGATTCCGTCGAAGATTTTGGACGGAAAATGAATTCCGTCGAAAATGGATGAATAAAATAAATGCAAAAGAAATTGATTTTACGAAGTTTTTCGATGAAAAATGGATTCCGTCGAAGATTTTTGACGAAAAATGTATTCCGTCGAAAATGGATGAATAAAATAAATGCAAAAGAAATTGATTTTGTGAAGTTTTTCGACGGAAAAAGAATTTCGTCGAAAATGGATTAATAAAATAAATGCAAAAGAAATTGATTTGGTGAAGTTTTTAGATGGAAAATGGATTTCGTAGAAGATTTTTGACGGAAAATGGATTCCGTCGAAGATTTTTGACGGAAAATGCATTCCCTCGAAAACGGATAAATAAAATAAATACAAAATAAATTGTTTTGTGAAGTTTTTTGACAGGAAATGGATTTCGTCGAAGATTTTTAACGGAAAATAAATTCCGTCGAAAATAGATGAATAAAATAAATGCTAAAGAAATTGATTTTGTGAAGTTTTTCGACGGAAAATGGATTCCGTTGAAGATTTTTGACGAAAAAAGAATTCCGTCGAAAATGGATGAATAAAATAAATGCAAAAGAAATTGATTTTGTGAAGTTTTTCGACGGAAAATAGATTCCGTCGAAGATTTTTGACGGAAAAAGAATTCCGTCGAAAATCGATGAATAAAATAAATGTAAAAGAAATTGATTTTATGAAATTTTTCGACGAAAAATGGATTCCGGTTAAGACTTTTTGACGTAAAATGTATTCCGTCAAAAACGGATGAATAAAATAAATGCAAAAGAAATTGATTTTGTGAAGATTTTTGACGGAAAATGAATTCCGTCGAAAATGGATGAATAAAATAAATGCAAAAGAAATTGATTTTGTGATGTTTTTCGACGGAAAATGGATTCCGTCGAAGATTTTGGACGGAAAATGAATTCCGTCGAAAATGGAGGAATAAAATAAATGCAAAAGAAATTGGTTTTATGAAGTTTTTCGATGAAAAACGGATTCCGTCGAAGATTTTTGACGAAAAATGTATTCCGTCGAAAATGGATGAATAACATAAATGCAAAAGAAATTGATTTTGTGAAGTTTTTCGACGGAAAATGGATTCCGTCGAAGATTTTTTGACGGAAAATGAATTCCGTCGAAAATGGATGAATTCAATAAATGCAAAAGAAATTGATTTTGTGAAGTTTTTCGACGGAAAATGGATTCCGTCGAAGATTTTTGACGGAAAATGAATTCCGTCGAAAATGGTTGAATAAAATAAATGCAAAAGAAATTGATTTTGTGAATTTTTTCGACGGAAAAGAGTTTCCGTCGAAGATTTTTGACGGAAAATGAATTCTGTTGAAAATGGATGAATAAAATAAAAGCAAAAGAAATTGATTTTATGAAGTTTTTCGACGAAAAATGGATTCCGTCAAAGATTTTTGACGAAAAATGTATTCCGTCGAAAACGTATGAATAAAATAAATGCAAAAGAAATTGATTTTGTGAAGTTTTTGGACGGAAAACAAATTCCGTCGAAAATGGATAAATAAAATAAATGCAAAAGAAATTGATTTTAGGAAGTTTTTCGACGAAAAATGGATTCCGTCGAAGATTTTTGACGGAAAATGTATTACGTCAAAAAAGAATGAATTAAATTAATGCAAAAGAAATTTATTTTGTGAAGTTTTTCAACGGAAAATGAATTCCGTCGAACATGGATTAATAAAATAAATGTAAAAGAAATTGATTTTTTGAAGTTTTTCGACTGAAAATGGATTCTGTAGAAGATTTTTGATGGAAAATGGATTCCGTCGAAGATTTTTGACGGAAAATGAATTCCGTCGAAAACGGATGAGTAAAATAAATGCAAAAGAAATTGATTTTGTGAAGTTTTTGGACGGAAAACAAATTCCGTCGAAAATGGATAAATAAAATAAATGCAAAAGAAATTGATTTTAGGAAGTTTTTCGACGAAAAATGGATTCCGTCGAAGATTTTTGACGGAAAATGTATTACGTCAAAAAAGAATGAATTAAATTAATGCAAAAGAAATTTATTTTGTGAAGTTTTTCAACGGAAAATGAATTCCGTCGAACATGGATTAATAAAATAAATGTAAAAGAAATTGATTTTTTGAAGTTTTTCGACTGAAAATGGATTCTGTAGAAGATTTTTGATGGAAAATGGATTCCGTCGAAGATTTTTGACGGAAAATGAATTCCGTCGAAAACGGATGAGTAAAATAAATGCAAAAGAAATTGATTTTTTGAAGTTTTTCGACGAAAAATGAATTCCGTCGAAGATTTTTAACAAAAAAGCTATTCCGTCGAAAACGGATGACTAAAATAAATGCAAAAGAAATTATTTTGTGAAGATTTTCGACGGAAAAAGAATTTCGTCGAAAACGGATTAATAAAATATACGCAAAAGAAATTGATCTTTTGAAGATTTTCTACGGAAAATGGATTCCGTTGAAGATTTTTGAAGGAAAATGGATTCCGTTGAATATTTTTGACGGAAAATGGATTCCGTTGAAGATTTTTGACGGAAAATGAATTCAAAAGAAATTGATTTTATGAAGTTTTTCGACGAAAAATGGATTCTGTCGAAGATTATTGACGAAAAACATTTTCCGTCGAAAACGGATTAATAAAATAAATGGAAAAGAAATTGATTTTGTGAATATTTTTGACGGAAAATGAATTCCGTCGAAAACGGATGAATAAAATAAATGCAAAAGAAATTGATTTTGTGAAGTTTTTCGATGGAAAATGGATTCCGTCAAAAACTGATGAATAAAATAAATGCAAAAGAAATTGATTTTGTGAAGTTTTTCGACGGAAAAAGAATTTCGTCGAAAACTGATGAATAAAATAAATGCAAAAGAAATTGATTTTGTGAAGTTTTTCGACGGAAAAAGAATTACGTCGAAAACTGATGAATAAAATAAATGCAAAAGAAATTGATTTTGTGAAGTTTTTCGACGGAAAAAGAATTTCGTCGAAAACAGATGAATAAAATAAATGCAAAAGAAATTGATTTTGTGAAGTTTTTTGACGGAAAATGGATTCCGTCGAAAAATGATGAATAAAATAAATGCAAAAGAAATTGATTTTGTGAAGTTTTTCGACGAAAAATGGATTCCGTAGAAGATTTTTGACAGAAAATGGATTCCGTCGAAGATTTTTGACGAAAAATGTATTCTGTCGAAAACGGATGACTAAAATAGATGCAAAAGAAATTGATTTTGTGAAGTTTTTCGACGGAAAAAGAATTTCGTCGAAAACGGATTAATAAAATAAATACAAAGGAAATTGATTTTGTAAGTTTTTCGACGGAAAATGGTTTCTGTCGAAGATTTTTGACGGAAAATGTATTCCGTCGAAAATGGATGAATTAAATTAATGCAAAAGAAATTTATTTTGGAAAGTTTTTCAACGGAAAATGAATTCCGTCGAACATGGATTAATAAAATAAATGTAAAAGAAATTGATTTTTTGAAGATTTTTAACGGAAAATGAATTCCGTCGAAAACAGATGAATAAAATAAATGCAAAAGAAATTGATTTTTTGAAGTTTTTCGACGGAAAATGGATTTCGTAGAAGATTTTTGATGGAAAATGGATTCCGTCGAAAATGGATGAATTCAATAAATGCAAAAGAAATTGATTTTGTGAAGTTTTTCGACGGAAAATGGATTCCGTCGAAGATTTTTGACGGAAAATGAATTCCGTCGAAAATGGTTGAATAAAATAAATGCAAAAGAAATTGATTTTGTGAATTTTTTCGACGGAAAAGAGTTTCCGTCGAAGATTTTTGACGGAAAATGAATTCTGTTGAAAATGGATGAATAAAATAAAAGCAAAAGAAATTGATTTTATGAAGTTTTTCGACGAAAAATGGATTCCGTCAAAGATTTTTGACGAAAAATGTATTCCGTCGAAAACGTATGAATAAAATAAATGCAAAAGAAATTGATTTTGTGAAGTTTTTGGACGGAAAACAAATTCCGTCGAAAATGGATAAATAAAATAAATGCAAAAGAAATTGATTTTAGGAAGTTTTTCGACGAAAAATGGATTCCGTCGAAGATTTTTGACGGAAAATGTATTACGTCAAAAAAGAATGAATTAAATTAATGCAAAAGAAATTTATTTTGTGAAGTTTTTCAACGGAAAATGAATTCCGTCGAACATGGATTAATAAAATAAATGTAAAAGAAATTGATTTTTTGAAGTTTTTCGACTGAAAATGGATTCTGTAGAAGATTTTTGATGGAAAATGGATTCCGTCGAAGATTTTTGACGGAAAATGAATTCCGTCGAAAACGGATGAGTAAAATAAATGCAAAAGAAATTGATTTTGTGAAGTTTTTGGACGGAAAACAAATTCCGTCGAAAATGGATAAATAAAATAAATGCAAAAGAAATTGATTTTAGGAAGTTTTTCGACGAAAAATGGATTCCGTCGAAGATTTTTGACGGAAAATGTATTACGTCAAAAAAGAATGAATTAAATTAATGCAAAAGAAATTTATTTTGTGAAGTTTTTCAACGGAAAATGAATTCCGTCGAACATGGATTAATAAAATAAATGTAAAAGAAATTGATTTTTTGAAGTTTTTCGACTGAAAATGGATTCTGTAGAAGATTTTTGATGGAAAATGGATTCCGTCGAAGATTTTTGACGGAAAATGAATTCCGTCGAAAACGGATGAGTAAAATAAATGCAAAAGAAATTGATTTTTTGAAGTTTTTCGACGAAAAATGAATTCCGTCAAAGATTTTTAACAAAAAAGCTATTCCGTCGAAAACGGATGACTAAAATAAATGCAAAAGAAATTATTTTGTGAAGATTTTCGACGGAAAAAGAATTTCGTCGAAAACGGATTAATAAAATATACGCAAAAGAAATTGATCTTTTGAAGATTTTCTACGGAAAATGGATTCCGTTGAAGATTTTTGAAGGAAAATGGATTCCGTTGAAGATTTTTGACGGAAAATGGATTCCGTTGAAGATTTTTGACGGAAAATGAATTCAAAAGAAATTGATTTTATGAAGTTTTTCGACGAAAAATGGATTCTGTCGAAGATTATTGACGAAAAACATTTTCCGTCGAAAACGGATTAATAAAATAAATGGAAAAGAAATTGATTTTGTGAATATTTTTGACGGAAAATGAATTCCGTCGAAAACGGATGAATAAAATAAATGCAAAAGAAATTGATTTTGTGAAGTTTTTCGACGGAAAATGGATTCCGTCAAAAACTGATGAATAAAATAAATGCAAAAGAAATTGATTTTGTGAAGTTTTTCGACGGAAAAAGAATTTCGTCGAAAACTGATGAATAAAATAAATGCAAAAGAAATTGATTTTGTGAAGTTTTTCGACGGAAAAAGAATTACGTCGAAAACTGATGAATAAAATAAATGCAAAAGAAATTGATTTTGTGAAGTTTTTCGACGGAAAAAGAATTTCGTCGAAAACAGATGAATAAAATAAATGCAAAAGAAATTGATTTTGTGAAGTTTTTTGACGGAAAATGGATTCCGTCGAAAAATGATGAATAAAATAAATGCAAAAGAAATTGATTTTGTGAAGTTTTTCGACGAAAAATGGATTCCGTAGAAGATTTTTGACAGAAAATGGATTCCGTCGAAGATTTTTGACGAAAAATGTATTCTGTCGAAAACGGATGACTAAAATAGATGCAAAAGAAATTGATTTTGTGAAGTTTTTCGACGGAAAAAGAATTTCGTCGAAAACGGATTAATAAAATAAATACAAAGGAAATTGATTTTGTAAGTTTTTCGACGGAAAATGGTTTCTGTCGAAGATTTTTGACGGAAAATGTATTCCGTCGAAAATGGATGAATTAAATTAATGCAAAAGAAATTTATTTTGTGAAGTTTTTCAACGGAAAATGAATTCCGTCGAACATGGATTAATAAAATAAATGTAAAAGAAATTGATTTTTTGAAGATTTTTAACGGAAAATGAATTCCGTCGAAAACAGATGAATAAAATAAATGCAAAAGAAATTGATTTTTTGAAGTTTTTCGACGGAAAATGGATTTCGTAGAAGATTTTTGATGGAAAATGGATTCCGTCGAAGATTTTTGACAGAAAATGAATTCCGTCGAAAACGGATGAATAACATAAATGCAAAAGAAATTGATTTTGTGAAGTTTTTCGACGGAAAATAGATTCCGTCGAAGAATTTTGACGGAAAATGAATTCCGTCGAAAATGGATGAATAAAATAAATGCAAAAGAAATTGATTTTGTGAAGTTTTTCGACGGAAAACAAATTTCGTCGAAAACGGATGAATAAAATAAATGCAAAAGAAATTTATTTTGTGAAGTTTTTCGACGAAAAATGGATTCCGTAGAAGATTTTTGACGGAAAATGGATTCCGTCGAAGACTTTTGACGGAAAATGAATTCCATCGAAAACGGATGAATAAAATAAATGCAAAAGAAATTGATTTTGTGACGATTTTCGACTGAAAACGGATTCCGTCAAAAATGGATGAATAAAATAAATGCAAAAGAAATTGGTTTTGTGAAGTTTTCGACGGAAAATGGATTCCGTCGAAGATTTTTGACGGAAAATGTATTCCATCGAAAATGGATGAATTAAATTAATGCAAAAGAAATTGATTTTTTGAAGTTTTTCGACGGAAAACAAATTCCGTCGAAAACAGATGAATAAAATAAATCCAAAAGAGATTGATTTTGTGAAGTTTTTCGTCGGAAAATGGATTCCGTAGAAGATTTTTGACGGAAAATGGATTCCGTCGAAGAATTTTGACGGAAAATGAATTCCATCGAAAATGGATGAATAAAATAAATGCAAAAGAAATTGATTTTGTGAGGCTTTTCGACGGAAAATGGATTCCGTCGAAGATTTTGGACGGAAAATGAATTCTGTCGAAAATGGATGAATAAAATAAATGCAAAAGAAATTGATTTTATGAAGTTTTTCGACGAAAAATGTATTCCGTCGAAAATGGATTAATATAATAAATGCAAAAGAAATTGATTTTGTGAAGATTTTTAACGGAAAATGAATTCCGTCGAAAACGGATGAATAAAATAAATGCAAAAGAAATTTATTTTGTGAAGTTTTTCGACGGAAAATGGTTTCCGTCGAAGATTTTTGACGGAAAATGAATTCCGTCGAAAATGGATGAATAAAATAAATGCCAAAGAAATTGATTTTATGAAGTTTATCGACGAAAAATGGATTCCGTCGAAGTTTTTTGACAAAAAATGTATTCCGTCGAAAACGGATGACTAAAATATATGCAAAAGAAATTATTTTGTGAAGTTTTTCGACGGAAAATGAATTTCGTCGAAAACAGATGAATAAAATAAATGCAAAAGAAATTGATTTTATGAAGTTTTTCGTTGGAAAATGGATTCCATCGAAGATTTTTGACGAAAAATGTATTCCGTCGAAAATGGATGAATAAAATAAATGCAAAAGAAATTGATTTTGGGAAGTTTTTCGATGGAAAATGGATTCCGTCGAAGATTTTTGACGGAAAATGAATTTCACCGAAAACGGATGAATAAAATAAATGCCAAAGAAATTGATTTTATGAAGTTTTTCGTTGGAAAATGGATTCCGTCGAAGATTTTTGACGAAAAATGTATTCCGTCGAAAACGGATGAATAAAATAAATGCAAAAGAAATTGATTTTGGGAAGTTTTTCGACGGAAAATGGATTCCGTCGAAGCTTTTTGACGGAAAATGAATTTCACCGAAAACGGATGAATAAAAAAAATGCAAAAGATATTGATTTTGTGAAGTTTTTCGACGGGAAATGGATTCCGTCGAAGATTTTTGAAGGAAAATGAATTCCGTCAAAAATGGATAAATAAAATAAATGCAAAAGAAATTGATTTTGTGAAGTTTCTCGACAGAAAATGAATTTCGTTGAAAACGGAATAATAAAATAAATGCAAAAGAAATTGATTTTTTGAAGTTTTTCGACGGAAAATGGATTCCGTAGAAGGCTTTTGATGGAAAATGGATCTCGTCGAAGATTTTTGACGGAAAATGAATTCCGACGAAAACGGATGAATAAAATAAATACAAAAGAAATGGATTTTGTGTAGATTTTTGACGGAAAATGGATTTTGTGAAGATTTTTGACGGAACATGAATTCCGTCGAAAATGGATGAATAAAATAAATGCAAAAGAAATTGATTTTGTGAAGTTTTTCCACGAAAAATGGATTCCGTAGAAGATTTTTGACAGAAAATGGATTCCGTCGAAGATTTTTGATGAAAAATGTATTCTGTCGAAAACGGATGACTAAAATAGATACAAAAGAAATTGATTTTGTGAAGTTTTTCGACGGAAAAAGAATTTCGTCGAAAACGGATTAATAAAATAAATACAAAGGAAATTTATTTTGTAAGTT